>PNEQ01131960.1:0-27198 GCA_003012365.1 Medauroidea extradentata
AGATAAAAATAAAAAATAAAAAACTTGATTATTTGAATTTTTCACATAAATTTTGACGTTATGTGAAAAAAGTGCAATTACAAAAGTTGTAGGCCTCTTTAATACCTACAACTTTGTCATTTAATGTTTTTCCATAGGACTTGTAGTTTTGCCGGAAATCGAGATAAACCGTTTTTTACCCTTAAAAACTCACCCCCTTTCACTTCCCGACCTCAGATCGCCCGTAAATTATTTTTCCTTTCATTTTTGTTATATTCTCGTTTTTTTTAACGGGTTTCATCCTACTATATATATATATATATATATATATATATATATATATTTTTTTTTTTTTTACTTTTTACCATTTTTCAAAATTATCGATCTTGGCCTAATTAGGTAAATATTATGCAATAATTTCGTAACTTAGTTGGAGAAAATAAGGACAATGTCGCAAAAATAAAGTGTAATTTTTCTTTAGTTTACAAACAAACAAAAAGAATCCCATCTGTCGATAGTTTTACGTTTTTAACATTGGTTTCTCTTTCCAGAAACCCACTATTTTTAATTAAAAATTGTGTAATTATTTATGTACCACACCCTCTTAATCTGGATGGCAGCTGCAAACAACTAGACCGGATTAACCGAATGCTGTTATTGGTTACCTCGGCAGGACTCGGCGTCAAGAAACATGAGTTCAGCCCACACAGACCAATCAACAACCACTGACTGCCATATATAAATGGTGCTGTAATCCACAGTATGATATATTCAGTGCAATGGTGGTGTGGCTAACGTGTCATAGAAGAGTGTTGATTGGGTTCGCCTTGTTCAGGTGATCTTGTGTTGGCGGAGTTCGTCAGTCGGTAAACCGCCTAGAGCCACGGTTTTTCGGAGATCTTACCCGGTAGTTTTCTCAGCCGTGTCTTCCTGTACCTGAGCCCGATGGTAAAAACAGGAGAAAGGTTACAGACGCCATGCTGGTCAGTGCCAATGTTCGCATTCCGACACATAATACAACCCGTGCTTAACAGGTTGCCAGATCTTTATCATATCAGCTGCACAAGTGCAGTATGATGGAACGCTTTTTCCAGTCGCGGTATCTATGAATAGTCACCGCGTCCAACCAATAACGCCTGAACACCTTGATTACGGCGAGGCATATCCAACCTCTACTAACAAGTTTCGCACAGAGTCCTCTCACTAGGCGGGCCAGATTGCAGTCCTTAAGAAGTACAAACCCTTCCGGGAAACCCCTTTCTCACCCTTTCTGGCAAAAAGTTCTATAGAGACAATAAATTATGTTAATTGTATAATTTTTGGGACCACGACTCGGTTACGGCTTCCTGAAGACCGTGATCTTTTCGCATCTCCTAGCAAGCAGGCTCGGACTGGCCAGCCGGCCCATCGGCCCTTGGACCAGTGCGCCCTCGAGTAGACGAATTTATGCGCCCTCGCTTCCAGTCCACGCACATTTTAACGGTAAAAATTAAAACACTGACGAAGACAATGTTAAAAATAACTGCCCGCTACTGGTAGGCAGAGAGAAAATTCAGTTCGATTATTACGGGAGGAAACAATAGAGGTGATTGGTCCGTACGCGCTTTGTTGTATAGACTGGCTCTGTCTAGCACACCAAACTGCGCATGCGCGCCCTGATTGACCGAGCGCTACCTTTGTTATTGTTTTGTAGGTGACAGAGTTCTAGCGTCATTTGAACAGCGAACTTTGAGAGGAATGTAGAAATACGTAATACATTCTGTAAATACATAGTTGAGAGTTAATGGTTATTCTTTATATAATTAGTGAATCTCTTAGATTAAACAAACACCTAATCAATGCTAAAAAACATCCTATATAATTTTTAAAACTGATGGATTCCTAGAAGTGCCCACATTGTTGCCATTGATTCACAGTACATATCTCACCCGTGTGAAGGATATGAAATACTTGGGACTCTTCTTGGATGAAAATTTAAAATGGGAATCCCATTGTAAACCGATTCTCCCTGCCCTTGGGGCACTCAGAAAACTGCATGAACACGGGGTAGCTAATAGGATCGAACTTTTAATATATCACTCTCTAGTACACAGTAATTTATATTATCTGAGCCATACATGGGGAAATGCCAAACTGAATATCCTTAAACCGCTACAGATAGTACAAAACAGAGCTTTAAAGATAGTCTTTAGATTATCTGTGTGTCACAATACAATTGACACGTAGCTTCAAAAAACATCTTGCCCATAAGAAGACTATACAGGGCGAGTCGGGAGGAAAGGTACATGCTTTGAGGGGTGATAGTACTGGTGATTCTGAACAAAATGTTTCTAATAAACATATGCCCATTTCTTAACCGCTTCAGAGAAACCTAATGAAAACAACAAGGAACGGGATAAGTGCAGGTGACGGTAAAAATATATATGTGTGTGTGTGTGTGTGTGTGTGTGTGTGTGTGTGTGTGTGTTAGTCCAGAAATAGCATATACATTTTTACTACCCTACAAATTCTCAATAAACAGCCGTAACATTTAAATATGCTTTTTTGTGTTTGGTGGAGAAAGTCAAAACCGTAAAATCAGTTATTTTAATTTGCATGAATAATTAACATTATGGAACATACCTGCACATCTGCATTTTTTTTAGTGTGTGAGTGAAATTGATTCATGTGGTGTGTAGGTAAGAAGGAATTAAAAATTACGTTGGCAACGAAGGCCCACGGTGAGAAGCTGGAAATGAGGCCTTGCTAAGGGAGAGGGGGATATCGGAATAGACTATATTTTCCCTCCTCACAAATTCTGAGGAAACCACATTTCCACTATAGTACTTATATTCTCAAATGTACATAATTATTTGTCGCGTACTTGGAAAACTGCTAAAATAGCACCATTTTGCATCTAGAAATCCAAATTTTCCCTGGGAAGGACCCCCGGACCTCCCGCTATATTAGAAGGAGTGGGTTAATACGCCCTTCGGATATCCGAGGTCTACGCCCTTTCAAAGTACCCAGTCTGACCCTACTAGCAAGCATAAATATTCAACGAGTTAAGTGCCGAGACGTCGTAGGGGACTCAACAGAGTGCCTGTACTGACTTGTGGCTGCATTTGAAAGGTAATAGCTGCAGAAATGATCGTGAAAGTATTGTTGCATATTATTATTCACGATACAGTGCCACAAACCTAGAGGTACTGACTTGCAGTGAAAAGAATTTTTCACATACTTGTTTTAATGCCTTATTTGCACATCTGCAGCTCTGCTTCATGGGTTGTGATTGGCTGTTTTTAACTCTCAGCGTCTAGGGTTCTACCCGCAAATCACAGACGTGTGGTGTCGCAGTATTCTTGTCCTTATTGGCACAGTCAAATGAGCGACGCCTATGTTCTATGCACTATTACTAGAGACATGAACTTTTCGCGAAAAGAAATTTGCCTCACTTTGTGTCAGTGACTTGTGTGCACGTCTGCAGACTTGCTTCACGGTCAGAGATTGGATGTTTTGACATTCGTGTGTCGTGGGGTTTTACACGCAAATCACAGACGTGTGGTGTTACAGTAACGTTATTGTGATTGGTACAGTCAAATGAGAAACGTCACAGTTCTAAGGCACGCTGCCAATATATGTGAAGCAGAACTGCAGACGTGCACACAAGGCACTGGAACAAAGTGGGGCAAAATTCTTTTCGCGAAAAGTTCATGTCTCTAACTATTACATTCTGCCATTAACCATGAATCAGACCTTCAGATGTACACGTAAGGCACTGAGACAAAGTTATTGTCGCCAAAGAATCGCTTGCTCTACATAAACCTGTCGAAGTACGTCAATTTATTACTATCGACGACGTTTACAAATTTTTAATTCTTAGTGTACTAAGATACATCCTTGTATTTAAAATCCAAAACTGACAGCCAGTCAACTTACGAATATTATTAGCAAATACGAATTAATTGTCATTCGTTTCTCGATTAATAAACTGGTGAGTGTTAACGAGAACATCACGGATAGTAATTACCAAATAGTTGATTCTAATATATTTACAAGTATTATTTTGGGAGCGTATTACGATTTCACAATAACTCACAAAGGTGTACAAGTGTACAATTAAAATAAGATTACTGGTATTTTGAATGTCTCAAGAACAGTAAGCAGTAATGGTCATAAATTTTTAACTCGAAATGCTAATCCTGTGACCGAAGTTTAGTACTGTGTGTTCTGGGTTGTATTTTCCTTTCACCCATGCAATTTTAATTTATTGTTTTCATTTATAATTTTGTTCTCAGCTTGAAAATCTGTCCTGCACCAGACTTCTAGCACGAAATTTGAGGGTTTTATAGGTTAAGCATTAAAAAACCATACAACTCTGAAAGACTAACATGGGTTGCAAGCGTATTAACATCTTTTCACACTTCGCGTGGAAAAGGTTATAGACCAGGCTTTAAAAAGTTCATTTTCGGGTTGTTGCGAGCTTAGAGAGAGGAAGGACGAGGTAGTACATGTTTCCCACGCCCAGTAGATGATGTAGTCTTTTTCCCATCTCTGTCGACACTCGGTTTCTCGGAATTAAGGTCCACGGGGAAAAAGAGGCGTCATCGCCGTCATCATCCCAGTTGCGAATGGAACGAGTCTCTGCCGTCTTGTGTTTTTTCATCCCGCTCTCTTTCTCTCTCTCTCTCTTTCAGCAGATGACCTCGCCGCGGTGTTGAATACTCGCTCGTTAACCGGGGGATGGAGACCGCCAGATAACGACCTGCGAGGGCTGGAAAAAAGGCCCCAAGGGGAGGGCGGTGCGGGTGTTAAGGGGTTAATACGGTGGTGGAGGGGATGGTCGGTAGCTGATAGTGTGGCCGGAGAAAAAGCCTCCCTGGAGGGCGGCAGGTTTTGACAGCCCCCTGGGAGACTGCCATCCGTCCATTTACGAGGGCCAACTTTATTAGCTTCCCTCTGTCCACACACCAAATCGAGTCTGTTTCGTTCTTCCGTCGCCAACCTCCTGCCGTAAAGGGTATTTTCACACCTTTCCATGCTGCGCCACCCTTGTTCGAGCGTCGGTTGTGATTTCCTCCTGCTCGCTCACCCCCCCCCCCCCTTCGTAAAAGCTTCTATTTCCCCGAGGCGCGAGAAGCCAAATAGGTTTCCACAACAAGCCGGTGTTAATTTTGCGGTCGATAGCTGGTGTAGGCGGGGCTGTCGGCGACGTGAGACCCCAGTGACCGAAATTAGCTAACAGACTCTGGTATCCCACTGAACCTTTGAAAACCGTGTATGAGCCAGCGTGGTCTGTCAACTCCACACGAACGTCATTGCGATAAAAAAAATAATAACCGTTTTAAATGGCTTTAGAACTACCAAAATTAATAACTTATTAAAATTAATAGACGCCCACCAGTTTTTTTTTCTATCACCTATCTTCCTCTCAATTCACCGTTTTCTCTTTTTAAATATGTGTACTTCTTAAACACGCACTCATGGGTAAAGCAATTCATTTCTTTGGATGAAAAGTGTCACATTAAAGAGTTCCTCTTTAATATAAAATATTACCATCACCATTTTTTTATCTCGCTTGATGTTTTGGAAACCATGTGTGTAATTCGTCCGATAAATATTTCGGTTATGACAGTGAATTGTGCCTGTGGTTGCGTTGACACCTTCTGTAGCCAAGATTGTCAAGGCCTAGTTTTTGCTTGAGACTAGATGGTGTAGATAAGAGAAAACGATTCCTAGCTTGGCGGTAGTGTTTAAGTGCACTTGCATTCGGGAGGAATCGGGTTGAGTGAGGGAGATTTCGGTCAGCGCTAAACATAGAGGTCTTTAGCGCTGGTAAAGAGTGACATGAGGTGGGTGGAGCAGCGCCGGAATGAAGGGGCGGGGGAAGCTGGAGATCCCCGAGAAAACCCGCTCACCAGCGACATCATCCGGCACGATTTCCACATGCGAAGTTCTCGGACCGATCCCGTCGGGGAATCGAACCAGGATAGCCTTTGTGGGAGGCGAATGGTCTGATCAATCGGCCACCGCGGTCCCCGAATCGAGTTGAGTTCCCAGTCCGGAATAAGTGCATTTTCCTTTATATTTATACCTTCAAAGTTACCAAGTTGTTTAACGTAGACCTAATATAGCAGAGAACTGCTCGAGGTGGTACATTCCTCAGGTCAAACTACTATAAGACCTAGAGATTGCTCAACCGAGTCTGGTCTGGGGCTTTTGCTTGTTTACATTTACTCCAAAGCTGCATCATTGACATAGTTTTTTTCTTTCCAAAAACATGCTTTATATAATTACTTAGTACCCAGTAATAGCTGCTAATTGCTCGACATATATTTCTGTGCACAAGTTAAGTTGAATGTCTTCGCATTGTTGGACTGCATTAAGTTATCTCTTCCTAACCAAAGTAACAGTTTTAAACTATAATGATGTTATGATACAACCACAGCTCCAGAACAAGAGGTAAAGTCGAAAGTGTGGTGTATCTTAAAAGTGTAATCATGAATTTATTTTTTTAAAATTATAAGCACGTTTTCCTTTAATTTTGCGTATGTATTGCATACATGTTTATTTAACTTCAATAATAATTTTTGTAAGATGAAGTTATTAAAAGTTTACGATTCTTAAACAACAAAACCTTTGAACATATACGACATTCGTTGTCTTAGTTTATTTTCTGTTTGTCGTAATGTTTTATATAGCTATTGTGTTTTAACTTTTGATTATTATTGCGATGTTACGTTAATAAAAACAAGGTCTTAACACTTTCCATAAGTCGATGATACACTGAGTTACTGACTCCCACGGGCGTCGCTAATAATCGTACAGACCTGTCAATCTAGCGCGGCCGATACACTAAGGTAAAGTTGAGTTAGTAGCACCCCGCCATCTGCCCTTGACGCGGATTAAGTGGTCTTGTCGGCGGTCTGCCGTCCCGACCTAGTGACCCTTAATATCCAGCTTATCCGCCGCATTTAACGTCGTGCCGCCGATCAGTTTCACTCGCCCCATAGTTGTTAATCATCTGTTCGGGTCGTCTCGTCAGCGGTTTGCCGCCCTGACTCGTCGACGTCACAACCCCCGAAGTCCCGCAACCACGCGAGCATCGTTCGCGACCTCCTTCGTATGCAGTCAGTTAGATCTCCCTTCTCTCTCCACATTGGCCGAAAACCCGCCACCGGTTCCGGTATCGGTAATCCGGCCAATGGGAAGAGAGCATGTAGAAACAGCCCTGCCTACCGAAGCCAGCCCTGTATTACACCATCGCAGCATTTATTTACTTTAATTTACACATTACGTTTCAAAATCTGGACAGTTCTCATTAGTTTACTTAACTTATATTACTTATTTAAATTAACAGATTACTCGAGCCAAAAGTCAAATGTTTATTATTTTTCATTGTCTCTAAGCCTCGTTGCCATAGGCAACCTATTCACCAGAGTGGTCCAGCGGAGGGGTGTGGGAAGAGTAATGGGCAGGAGGGCGCCAAGCTCCCGCGACACCATCTGCTATGCCGGCCCGAGGGAACGGCCCAGATTTTCAACATCTTTCTCTTATTTAATATCATGTCAATAAAAATCCTCATAGCATATTTTGCGTGGCATATTCGGTATCGTGACGCGATACCGAATCGAATTAATAGTCACACGACCAGTAAAATCCAATTTAGCAGATTACCCTAATTAAGTACATATTTTACTTAATACCTTCTTACGCCAGTACCTACACGTTACACATATTACTGTCGTTTCTCACAAAACTTACTATTGAGTAACTATTAGGCCTGCTTCCTGTCAATTATGTTGCATTGATACAAGTGCAGAAGAAATATTGTGCTGCCATGAACGCTTTACTGAGCAATTGAGAGAGTAAATTTCTTTCAATAAAATAAGACGTTTCAATAAACATTTTTTTTCTGAAACCCCACTTTTGCTCATCTTTGTGATTGTTTCTTGTGTTGGTGTAGTATATGTGGTGTAAAATATTTCAGTAATGTTCCAGCTGTTCGTAATATATTTGGATACATTTTTATTGAGATGCAGTAACTGCTGGTCACACCACAATTTTGAAAGCTGGCACCAAAGCTTAAACGAGTATGATTTGATTTACTTATATATGTCCTGTCGCGAAATTGAAATAAAACATTATATATTCTATTTACTTAACGGAATTCAAAGAAAAGCAATTGTGTATTAAATGGATATCATTTTTAAATACTTAAATTTAATGGTGGATTATTGTTTGTCGTATCTAATACTTGTACTGGTATTTCATATAAAAACTGTATTGGAATAACATGAATGTTGTACTATTCCGCTTTAGTATATTTAAAAAGGCAGTAGAAATTACATTGTAATTGCAACTTGTTTTGCGTGTTGCAGGTCGACCAGGAGCTCCCGGTCCACAAGGCCCTCCTGGACCCAAAGGAGCTAGAGGTAAGTGACAAGACTTCACCTAGGCGCCATGTACGATAAGTACTGAAAGACCTCACTTAAAACTGTAAAAATTATACATAGACGTACGAAAGCATGCTAGTTAGAGTATATCAAGGCTGCACTTCCCTTTATATACGTTTGGAACATGTGGTATGGGGATAAAGCTTAACCTCAGGGTCGTCATTGCACGTGAGAAAGATAGGATACACGTGAGAATCTGGAGTGTTCTGACTGTCAGCCTAACCCGGATCACCGTGGTGGGAGACGATTGATCGAATAAAAACACTGCCGTTGGTTCCGTTGTAGTAGAGAATCCAGAAATTAGAGTGTGTGTTTTTTGTGTGAGAGAGAATATCTACTTTTTATCACAAAAATACTGAGTTAAATCTTATAGCTTGAAATAGCATGCAAAATCGAGTTTCAACAAGACCTAATTTAATCACAGGAATATACAACTACGAAACTAGACAATCGAATACATAAACTGGATTTTGTATCGACAATTTAACATTTTAAAGCACTCATATAAAAATAATTATAATAAAAATAATAAAAATTAAGTCCTAATTAAATTTTTATAACTGTTTACAAAATCTATTTTGTGAACTTTCTGTTTGCTCAGCTGTTTGAAAATGTGACTGTTTGTGTTGCCACCTTTCGCTGTGGTCAACAATAAGCTTTAGTTTATAGGAAGTATTGTAACATGAATTGCCAATATCCATTTATTTTGTGTCAGTCAGTATTTATGTAGCAATATATCTCATAGAGGGAGGCCTACTCCTGTATGCGTAAACTCCAACTTTATCAAAATGAAAATTAATTATTTCTTGTTCCGCCTTAAAGAACTTGGGATAACTGGGACAGTATGATAGCTGCAACACTTAACATTTATTCAAAAGGTTGTTCTCCCTCTTTCCGCCGAAGGCCAGTCTTGTATTGGCGTTGTGCAGTGGCAGCGATTTAACGTTATATAGCCGTATTATGCGACATAATTGAAAACAGTCACATTGTTGCTGCTACTACATTCAACTTATTTGAAAAGTAAAATTATTAAATTTATAAGCTTTTCTTTTCAATGTTTTATCAGACTTTTTAAATGTTAATGACCTATAAATCTGTTAGAAATATTTTAAGTGAGTGAAATCGTGATACATCCACAATCGTTACACTATTTGCAAATAAAAGAACATCATTTGCCAGTTTCTCTTCTTTAAATAGGCCCTATTAGGTTTAATTTTCATTACTTAGGTAGTACATTTTATGTGTAATAATTTAAAATTATTTTTGGTGGTAGAACATATCTTTAAATTATATCAATATATGTAATTCTATCAGGCAAATGCTTATGTTAAAAATTGTTCATATTAGCATTTTATATTGTTTCATATGTATTGTATAACAATTTTATTTTAATTTAATTTATATGCTATAAAAATTGGCGGTTTTTAGATCATGGTTTAAGTCAAAATATCCGTACAGTAAATTATTGTTTTGAGTTGTATTACTGAAGTTAAAACAGAATAACTAGTGCGTAGAGAGAGAGAGAGAGAGACAGAGAGAGAGAGTATGAGAGAAGAGAGCAGTGAAGGACATGTGGTCAGCTGAGAGGTAATGTTGCCGGCAGGTATTGCTGGACCCAGGGGCAAGGCTGGGCGACCAGGGGAGGACGGCAGACCTGGCATACCGGGCATCACCGCATGGAGGGTGACCGTCAATGGTACTGAGAGCAAGGAGCTGCTCATACCACCCGCCATTGCCTTAGGTAAGTCATAAGTACATTTACACACAGTAAGCTGTAAGCCATCCATCCCTCCCATTAGAAAGGGAGTACTTCAATAAGAACAATAACGCATTGTCTTCAGAAAAGTCGTTGCTATGTCATTGCTGTACTGGTCCTTACATTCTACCTGCTCGGACACATCTTGTAAGCACACCACGGTGTATATGACTTTTATTACATATCTGATACTCATATAACTCACTTTCAGTTCCAAATTGGTTTTACGAATGTTTTGGTTATAAATAACCAAATGTATGTGTATAATACAGTAACATACGTTATTATTGTATGCAAACCTCGACATAATTTACTAATACTCCAGGCTCTTAATTCTTCGAATAAGTAAGAAGAAATTTTAAATTTCGTTTGCGCTATCTGCTTGCATCCATTGAATGCGTTTTACAACTGAATGCAAGTATACTTTCCTGAAAGGAAACTAAAACGTTATTCAATCTACTAGGAACATTTTAAAATCCTTAATAAAACTTTATATACAGTTTTCATGCTGCCAGTTATGTGAGTAAACTTCTGGTTATTAAGTGTGATTACGTAAGTAACATTGTAGCTAAATGTATGGTAGTGCCGATATATCATATTCTGTGGCGAGAAGTACTGTCACGACCTACCAGAACACACTAAAAACGTTAGCATCAGGTGCACTGGCGCTGTCTAGGTGGCAGAAAATATAAAACTCGTAGCTGGTCAGGGGGGGAATTTTGGTTGATGTTTTTGTTTATATGAATGTGAAAGAAAAATATTTTGAAAATAAACAGGTCATGAAAAGTGCCTCAAAAGTATGCAAGTTATTTAAATTACGAAGTTTTCCGAGAATAATCTAGGTTTTATGGACTTTTACGGCAATGTTTTCTATTTCCTCAGCGATAACGACGATGCTTGCACCCAACGTAGCGAGTCAACGCAATCTTAAATACAGTTCTACCCTCGTGTAGCGACCTATGGAACTGTCTGTTTGAAATGTGTTTTACAGACACTGGGCATTGTACCTAGCTATGCAATGGTGTACCAAGCACCATGAAGCATGCTTTGCGGTAGAAGGCCATTTCGCAAATACTGCTCACACTGGTAATTCTATTAGTGTATGAATATTTTTAAAATTTCATTTCTTATGAAGCTAAAATTGCCAAATTGGTTTCTTGGCCTCGCGTTGCATAGCTTTGTCCAATTCGTCCTAGGAAAAGATAATTATGTGTTACGCTAAAATGGATCAAAACTTAGTTGTGATAGCAATTCAATTACGCATGCAGATCGTGTATTTCAGAATAAAGTCCACGGTGTTGTAGTTGTAAAACCTACTTGTTTGTACGAAGACGTCTGTAACATGACTCCTTGTAAACCGTTATTACTAGGCTGTTACGAATAAGTACATTATGACAGTTGTTTTATATAGACTGTCACAGTTACAACATTTAGAGGGCACGGTAAATAATTCAGCCCTAAAAGCATCAGATTACGATTATAGACTTCTCGAAGCCAATTTTAGAAATAAAGAAGACAGTAATCCTAGACAACAGGTTATGCCAACTTTCTGAGCAAAAATTGTACTCTAGTAACGTATCACTAACGCCTAAATCTTGGCATTTAATTGTGACGCAAGAGAATAATTCTGGGTAATAGTTTGCTCATAAAGTTGGCAAATATCGTTATCTAAGAGTGTTATGTAGTTTTATCCATATTGAGTTTCAAAAACGTGTAGATTTCCGCTGGTGTTTTCAGCGTTTATTAATCTTCCATACTCTCATTGAGTGAAATATTCTAGGGACTGTATTAAGGGGTGATGCGGTTGTTGCAGAAACAGACTCGGCGCTAGATCGCAGGCCGGTCGTTGTGCACGAAGGAGAGAACGTGCGCCTGAGATGCGCCGCAGTAGGCACCCCGCGCCCCACAGTCGAGTGGAGGAAACTAGATGGCTCCGTCATTCCCATGGGCTCCTGGCAAGGTGAGTACTTGTCCACTTGATCGCCTAGTTCCGTGGTCTAGCGTCTCCGATGGACAACTTGAAAGAGTCGGAGCTTCATTCAGGTGTGGGATACAATTTCTATCTCCATGGATACCGCAGTCGAACATAACCTTCGTTTAGCTGTTTGGCGTCAAATGTCCCGGTTGAGATCTACGTCAAGAAAATTATTATTTGTTTGGAATTTGCCGTTTTATCAGGTAAACATTAATCTTATGTACTTGCGTATCTTAACCATGAAGTAGAAACTACTATTTTTTACCCTTGCGTGCAAATCTGTGAATGCGCAACATTTTTGCTTTCTGCAATTACCAACTAACAAATCAGCGTGTTTGTAAACAAGCTTTTTTCCCACAGTACTTTTCCCCTGCGGTGACGTCAGGGGGCGTGTACTTCAAGTCGTCCATTATAAGCACACAGACTACTTGCGTGACGTGCAAGCGGATAACACAACTGGCATACCACGCCTACTCACAAACGAATCCACGTCGCCACCCACTTTATGTTGAGTTTAGTATCAAATTTACTTGGTAAATGCAATTTGTAAATAGTGATAGAATAAAATAGTATCCATTTTTTCTATCACTGTTTACAAATTGCGTTTAACATAAAACTAATTTAGTGCAAAAATGTTAAAGAATGTATACATTAAACTGGTTCTTGAAACAAACATTTTTGATTTACAATCCAAAATCAAATATTACGACTTTAAAACAAAGAATGTGTACATCAGTTGTATAGTGGAATCTTAACTACTCATCATCTACCAGCTGAACTATTGGTTTTAGAGGCATAGTTTACTGATGGAAAATAGTTATACAGTGGTTTGAGGTACTCCTACGCATAAATAACTTTCCTTATGTTATATTATGTTAGATTAGGTTTCTTTAGGTTAGGTTACCTAACCTAAACTAAACTTACCTAACGATATTTACTTATCGACTTATATACGCCTTACTCAACGTAATACTGTTGAGTTGTCAACAGTATTTCTAATCGTGTTTAACCTGTGTAAAGTATTTCAAATATTTAAATCTGATAGAAGCTCTGTAGTCTCCTAGGCTACGAAATTTGCCTCACTCACCGTCGTGTTGTACCGTCTTCCGTTGTCCTGACGTCACTGAAGACCAACCGTAACATACCTTAAGCGGAACGACTTGGGACATGTGAGGTAACTTTGGACTTTCTAAAACCATGTTTTCCCCACAAATCGCAGCTTTGAGTAAGTAAATTTACATGTAATAGATTCCACATAATGTATTTCCACGTGACAGTGTGTTCATATTTACTCTCAGTTAACGCACATAGCAGATAAGGAATAATGTGTATAAGTGTCCCAAGTCAAATTAAACACAATCATGTTGTAATTACTCCCAGAAAGTTGATTTGTTTAATATTACATACGACAGAACGTGGGGGGAAAAAAGGGGGAGCTGCCGAGTAATAAAGCCAAAAAAAAAAAAAAACAAGAGTGTTCGAAGTGAGGTTATGTCCCACCTCCCATTTTTTTCTCTTTTAAAGACAACCTGCCCCATAAATCAGGGTCAGCAGACTAAACAGGAACTCTATATTAGAGCCAAATTTTCTTTTTAACTCTTCTTTAAAAATTTTCTGTTTAAATAGTCAAGTGTAAACAGTTTACAGACAGTAGTTTGTGCCATATGATTATATTTAAGGAAAAGTTACAAGCTACGAGTTGGTTTCTAATTTTGATCCTGTTCACTCCATTGTTCTTATTCATCCCATTTTACGTTAGCTTAAATAGTTAAAGTATTTTCATGATGAAATTAATAATTATTAAAAATGACAAATGCCTCGCAATCAAAAACAAAGTATTTCCTATGATTGGCTCTACCCTTCACCATTTTCCAAATGACATTTCTTTGCCACTGTAGTTGTGGTTGAGGTGCGGAATACCTAGTGCATGTGTTGTGTTAGTGTGCAGTGTTGTAAGGAAGGTATACACACGTGTTGCAGCTGTGTCGGTGCCTGGCCACACACTCAACATCACCCGCATCACGAGGGCGCACATGGGCACGTACATGTGCCTGGCTGTGAACGGTGTGCCGCCGCCCGCCAGCATGAACTTCACGCTAGAGGTACACTGTGAGTACTGCCCCACCTCGCCCTTCCAAGCCCGCACCTAAGCTTCCGGCGTCCGCCTCTCTGACCGAGTGCGAGGTAGATATATTAACGCTGAAAACATCAATTGATTTCTACGCTTTTTTCGAAGCCAGTATAGATGACGTACTCAATGACAATCCTAGATAATGGTATTTGCCAACTTTATGAGTAAATATTTATCCAGAACTACTAATTCGTTACGCGTGATCTCTTGCGCCGCAGTTAAATGCACGAGGTTCCGGCGTCAGAGATTGTGTCTCAGAAGTTCGTAACACTGGAAACAATTTTGTTTAAAACGTTGGCTAAATCTATTGTCTAGGATTTATATTGTTTTATTTTATTAATTTTTTATTTTCGCAAATTGGCTTGAAGAAACTTACAGTTATGGATTAATGTTTTTAGCGTTGAATTATGTACCACGCCCTCTTAAAGCACTGTTCGTCTAACCCTCGCGGCTTCCATCACAGCTGTGTACCATGCAGCCAAATACTATGCACTCTAATACAAGACAGCTACATGCTAATAACATAAAGGTATGGATATGCTGATAAATAATTTCTAAATTGATGCTCTTGCATTTCTGTTAACGCAACTTTTATCTTATTCATACGTTTTACATACTGCTGTGCTTGTTTTCATCGGCTGTGAAAATGAAATTTTATAAATCATACATTGAAATATGTTTCTCCACATTGTTTGGTTGAAAACGAAAATTTTAAACAAATATTAAAAATGGATTGGTTTACGGACATACGTAATTGCTTATGACTTGTTGACAAAACCTGTATAGCAACAATCATGCCAGACAAAAAGACAACGTGCTGTTGTCTTGTTTTTTATCTTGCATGATAATCGCTATGCAGTTTTCGTCAGCAAATCATAATCAATGGTGTAGGTACATAAACCCATATATTATAAAGTCCCATTGTAACAATCATTCTAAGTTCTCTCAAATTAATCGTATCTAACGAGCCTCTATCTATTGACTTGACGTGGAAACACACATTAAATGTCTCTCAAACTTGCATAAGCTGTCCGGTGTTAGTCTGTAATGTATTTGATGCAGCCTCGAGACTGAGCGACCAGTCTCGTAAATCTTTACTGAGAAGTTTGCTGCCGAGTGCAACCCTGCTGTGTCTGAAAGCTCTGCTTACGTAGAGTTAAAGTGTGCGCCACTTTAATTGATGGTTGGCAGCTTTTGGAAAGGTGGAGGGTATTTCATGAATCCGAGCACTTAGTTAAGGCGCAGCTTACTCCGGATTAAAAACATCGACCCCAAGTACATAGGCATTCGAATATAATAAGGTAGTAGTAATGAATGACATTCCTTTCTTCGAAGTTCCCTACTCGCCAGCCGCCAACTTAGATGGCGCGGGCTGTAGATACATCAAATTGTAGCCTTTGTGTTTGTCTGTCTAATATTAGCAGTTACTTCAACATTTATTGGGGACCATATTTACTGCGTTCAACGTTTCATACCCTGACATCAAAACGTAGGCGGGGCTCAAATTAGTAATGGGATTACTGCGACGCTGTCGAGAATTTCTCTTTTTGCTGGCATCGTTACACACTAAAAACTAAATATCTAAATACAATGTAATTCATTACTTATATCTGCATTGTGGGTTCACTCGACCATTCATTTAACTTGAAGGGCCAATAGGAACACGACCATGAACGCTACACTCAGATGTTTCTCGTGAAAGTTCACTCGTCAGCGTACTTATAACCAACAGAGAGGCGAGCAACTCGGCCCAATCAGTCACCATGCCCACTATTGTGTTTCTCATTCATAAAAGCTACTGCACATAGAAATAAAACATGGCCCCTTCAAAGTCAAATGAACAATCACTCACAACACTGAAACAAAAATTGTGTATAAACACTTCCCTGCAAAACTATGTTGTACTAACAACAAAATAATTCTTGGTGGCCACAATATTTTAGTGGTGTCAGCAAAATGTTTTTGTGGTGACCACAAAATAAATTTTGAAGGGTAAAACCCCGCAAACTATTTTGTAGCTGCCACAAAATATTTTTTCCGTGAATGCACAAATAAAATCCTCTGTCTTTAATATTTTACTAAGTAATATTAAAGCTAAGAGATCTATATTATACTAAGACACACACTATGAATGAATATTGAAAAAAATATTTGTATAATTTCCTGTGAGATATATCATTCTGATGCAAACTAAAATAAGGATGTGGTCTGAATACTTTCAGCTTAAATAGTTACTTCTCTATAAACGTGTTTACATGCACCACATCCTACACACATTTGTCTCCAAAGCGATAGGCAAACTGATGTGAATAGAGTTATCCTATAGTTTACGAATTTCAAGTTACATAATATGCTTGCTATGCTAATCCCCTGGTAATGTAAGCAAAGCATCCTTTTACGGTAGCAGCGAGCACCGAAGTGAGAACATATAGCAGAGGACATAAACCGTTTTCCGATCTTTCTAAAAAAATATCCGGAAAACAATAGAAGTCCCATTTATCATAATAATGCACCGGTTTTACTTTTGTTCTGCCTCCTGACGGTTGGCAGTGTCTAGAGCATTCGCTTCCCACCAAAGCGATACGGGTTCGATTCCCGACGGGGTCAGTTCGCGGATTTTCGCATGTGGGAATTCTGCCGGACGTGGCCGCTGCTCGGCGGGTTTTCCCGTTTACACCGCCCCTTCATTCCGGCGCTGCTCCATACTCACATCATTTCACCCTTCACCAGCGCTTAAGAACTCGATGTTAAGTGCTGACGAAAATTTCTCCACTTCACTTCTATTCCCTAAATTTCTCTAAACTGTTTTCTCTGATAAACGCTACAGAGGTCTGTTAAATTCTTCGCTAATTCTTCCATCACGAGCAATGGCGGCTCGTGGGTTTTTGTCATTTGGGACTGCAGTTGCCAAGAGTTGTACTGGGTTGTGCATTGGTTCATTCTACAGCCACTGACACGCTGATGTGCAGGTACCCCTTACTGCTGAGTGGTCAGAAAATGTCTAGTAGCCGGCAAATATTTCATGGACATTGGTCTACGGCGCGTTCATCACCAGTGTACAGTTCCGACTATCTGCAGCCCCACCTGGCCACAACCCACGAGTCGCCACTGGTCACGAGAACTTACGTAAAACAGATTATAATGCCAAATAACATTGCAACAAGACCTGGGTGTAACTTATGCTTCAATCTTCTACTTCAGTAAATATCATATATATTTTTTACGTTAATGTTTTTCTTTTCACTGTCATAGTTAAATATAACTGGTCGATACAACTCACCAGTTTCTTTCAACACAGATCACTAGTGGTTTGTATTCAGAGAAATATAACGAGTAAAGAAAGAATACTTCTGTAGAGTATGCAATAATTAAGTAAATTTTATTTTAATACATCAGTAAAATTAATATTTTCAAATAAAACACGAAAAATTATGTAAATATGTTGCATACTAACATATTTCGACATCTGTATAAACAAAGCTCTTGCTCTATGTTTCGCCTAGGGGAATGTCGAAATAAATCTACATATTATGAGTTAATAAGTAAGTACGAACATGTGTAACAACCTTATCGCAGCGAATTGAATATAATGGTCAGTTCAATACTTTGTACAGCTGCGACCGAGTCATTGATCTACGGTGTCACTGCCTCTGGAGAGATGGCTGATAGATTGAATACATTAACAAGTTAAAGTTTTACATGAACAGCCCGAGTAAGAGTACAAAATAAAATAACAGCGGTATTAGTGTATGAGAATAAAAATTTTTCAATAATTTTGGGTGGCGTACTGTCACTTAAATTTTGCAAATTATGTACGTGGTCGTCAAATTGGGATTCCAAATACGTCATTGCACTTATATCGTTGTTTAGGTTTCGTTGGACGCTTACTGCACTGTAAATTTTGTTAGCTCTTCACGTCCATCACGTTATCATCCTAACCTGCACTTCAGTGAAATGTTATACTCAGCAGAGCACTGCTACCTGTTTACTCAGGATTACAATGCCGCGAGTATCATTTTATTTCCTTATGAGTTAACGTAATTTTGTATGTTTTCACAGTGAAATGTGATTTCGATGTATGGTTATGTAAAATTTATTTCCTCAAAATGTTTATTTAAAATATACAATTAATGTCTACAAGTGGAACAATGTCAGATAACGATATAAAATAAGGATTTTTTCAACAACCAGTACCTTAAATCAGAACATTAAAGTTAAAATCTACCAAATAATCCCGTACCATAAAAATTTATATTATGAAAGATATATACAGGACCCAACTCAAACTTAAGTTGTCATCAAAGAAAATAAGTACTTGCTTTACATTGTTTTCAATGCCCTGTAGATTTGTTAATGCACATGAGTTAGGACTGCAATGTGAAAGTCTTATTTTCGATAGTAAGAAAATCCTGGCATGAGGCGGAAAATGCATGTGTTGTTTACATAGAAGCTATGAAAATTTATTTTATATGTTTTCATGAAGGAAGTAAAATAGGGAGAAAATTAAGAGAAGAGGGAGAACAACTACTTAGTTAACCTCACTCATGATGTGGTAAGCTGAAGAGGATTGTGGATACTGTTGTAGCTACTGTTGTAATGAAAATAGTTTCATTTTGAAGTTATCGTTTCAAAGTCACACATTTCACATTCGTGCGCGAAGAGAAGGTCCAGGTAATACCTTCTAGTTTTGTACAAGAGTATCCCTGGATTGTATGTTGCTCGTATTTCTAGCGTGCTAGTTTGTTTGTGCGAACATACGACGAAGGTGGTGATGTGTCCTGTAGTCCCGCCACTGATCCGGATCCTGAACCAGATGGTGGGCGCAGCGAACGGCTCCACGGCCATGCTGGAGTGCGAGGTCGAGGCATTCCCGGAGGCTGTGCGCTACTGGGAGCGTGCTGATGGTCGCCTGCTCGAGCCTGGAGACAAGTTCTCCATGCACAACACCGACGACGGCAAGTACAAGGTGAGGCTGCTATTGGCCGGGAGTCCCTGGATAGAGTGTGCACGTTAGTTGGACGCCCTGCAAAACTCAAGAGTGCCAATGTTGCCCGAAACCGTTAGAAAACAAGTGGTTTTACGACGCTTATAGACATCGTGTCTAGAAACATAAGCACACCATTCAAATCCTGGGATAAATTGGATACGAAAACGTTAGCACCAAAATTTACGACAACCGTTTTCTCGCACAGTGTGGCAACACTGCACGGAGAAAGTCACATCACGTCCAGGTATTATTTAATGTATGTCACGTCGAGTAAACACAGAATTAAGTACGGATTGTTTGGGATTTTAATCCTGCGCCCATTACGTGCTGGTCAAAACAGTTGCAGTAAAATGTCTGAGTAACGCAAAAGACGACCGATTAATATTGTCACAATGTATACGTTAAATGTCGTTGTCCAAAATTTCAGCCACTAATATCTTCATCTCTAATCTAGCCCAGAATTATCGTGATGTGTTTATTTTATGGTCGTTTCTGGATGTCCTGTATACTAAAATTATTCAAAGTTGTACACAGAATGTTGCAAAATCGCGTGTCGGTGTTTTGGGACATCAATCCTCAAACGTAGAGGAACAAAAATATTAATGAAGAAGATTCATAAACCCACCGTTTCTTGTAATACAGATCACATGACGTACAGTGGATAGCACATCGGATGGATCGTATTTATGTAGAATGCTACAAGGAACAAAGCGCACCATCCAACTAAATAGTACTACTCGTCTGATAATGTAACTGCACATAATAGGTGCGGTGTTTGTCTGCATTACTAGACTTCTGGGTCTTTCTGTTCTTGCGACGTCTTAGCAGTCATTGTAGCTGCCATCTGCAGGGAGTCGTACTGGCAAATTGACGACTGCTAAGGGCGCGGTCTACAGCAATTTTCGTCACCATTTTTTTTTAATTTTTTATTTGTACCAGATTTTTTTTCTTATTTTAGACACAAAATGTGACTAAATTTGGCTCTTATGAAATTTTTTTTTATCTCTCATAGTTTTCGCGTAATGGCGTGTTAAAGTCATATTTTTGCATGTTTCCGTTTTAACGACTACACTAAAACCAACTGATACACCAAACTCAAAAAAATCACGGTGGATAAAGACATTGCAGGCTACAATGTCATGCTCATAAAATTAAAGAATACAAATTATTTGAATTTAAAAAAATGCCAAAACTGAAAATAAAAATTTTAAAAATTCAATTTTTTTTAAAGTAAAAATAATTTGTATTCTTTAATGTTATGAGCATGTCATTGTAGCCTGCAATGTCTTTATCCACTGTGATTTTTTTGAGTTTGGTAAATCAGTTGGTTTTAGTGTGGTCGTTAAAACGGAGACATGCAAAATATGACTTTAACAAGCCATTACGCGAAAACTATGAGAGATAAAAAATTTTATAACAGCCAAATTTAGTCACATTTTGTGTCTAAAATAAGGAAACAATATCTGGTACAAATACAAAATAAAATGATGATGATGAAAATTGCGGTAGACTGCGCACTTCAACAGCAAGTACGAAAGCATTTTATGCTGCTCGAGCAGTCTAAATAATGTTTGAGTTATCCTCCACAACGGAAATGTAGCACATTCCTGGCGTGACGTAATCTTCAATTCGTATTTTATTTATTCGCATTGTTTAGCGTTTCACAAGAATCTTAAATCCAAGACGTTACTGTACTTGCTCATAGCGATTGAGTTATGTAGTGCCAATTAAGGATGAAAGACTAAACGATCACGTTTTGTGCTCGATTTAATTTTATGACATTTTTACTAACCCTAATTAAAAGATTATTTTTGTTCTAATTACTGGTTAGAGAAAGAAACGGAAGATAAATAATCTAAATTATGAGATTAAAGTAAAGCTAGATTGAATTAAAGCAACCCTAATTAAGAACAAAGAAAGATTAGTATTAGTTGTTTAATTTTGTATAATATATTACTATAAAATAATAGTTTCATTTTTATATATTATTATATATTAGCTTAATTTTTGTATATTATTATTAATATGTTTGATTGTAGATATTACTACTAAATTTTGTTCAATTTTTTATATTATGATTTATTTGTTTACATTTGGTGTTTTTTTGTTCGCCTCCGTATCTATTTTAATTGTTTTAATATTTTCAAAAATTTTTGTAGTAATTATTTCCTTCAAAATAGCTTAACATTATTTTTGGGTAATCTTTATTTATTCCAAATAGTTTTCTAAATATGTTTTATGTTATAGTCCCCAAACATGTACCAAGGGTGAATTAAATTTACGTCTTTCGCACAATAAATATGGCAATTATTATGTTCAAACTTACTAAATCATAATATAAACAATTTTTTCTATCATTTCTTTGGTTACATGGGCACAGACATCCTCTTAGGAATAATTAGTTTCCATATATTTTACTCAAAATTATTTTAGAAATTTAATTTATAGTAAAATTATGAAGCCTATTATATTTAAAAATGTTGTTTATATTTTTATAGTTATCTTGATCCAGAAAAAAATTACCTATGTCACAATAAATAATATATATTGATCCTGGGACACATGCCACGCACATGCCATGCATATGGGTGGGGGTTATGAAATAATATTTTTATTTCATTACTTAAAAAAAGCAAAGAGTCTCTTTGGTATGATTATTTAAGCGCACATATTAAGAAACGTACATGTTTTATTTATTTTGTTTTCAAATCTAAAAAGGAAAACATACATTTTAATATTTTTGTTTTAAAAATCCCTAAAATATATTCTTAGGCCCTGCGGGAAGGTCGGGCTTTAAGAACCATAAATTTTTATTTATTTTGTATTGTAATCTAAAGTATATTTTCTTATACCCTGCGGGGGCGAACGAAACGAATAATATTTATCCTTTCTTCTTTTTTACGCCAGTAGTTTTGCGCCCTCTTTGCTTTGTTTCTCTTCCTTGGTTTCGAAATTTGTCTCTTGCCACGATAAGAATGAGCTATCAAACCCAATATACAATATCGAATGGGAATAACAAATAATGAGATACAGTCTATTATAATAGACCTCTATTGTCATTTATCCAAGTCTGTATATGTCTGATCACTAATCAATATATCTAAACTGTGCACTTTCTCACTATTAGGTTGCCTCGATTTTACGTGCATATCTCTGCGAACGTCACTTACCAACCCGGGAAAACCTCGCGAGAAGGCAGGTCTATAAAAAGGTGTGGTAAGGCCGCAACTTCCTTCCCTCTTTTTTTTTCTTGGGGCATTCCTTTGTTCGTATGCCCATACCTAGTGTCAAAGAAGGGGTGTCAGGGGGGTTCTCCCGCAGAAATATTTACTTTTTAAGGTGCTATTAATGGTGTTTCTTTAAACATAAAACGGAATAAAGCAATTTAAAGTTTTGTAATATTCTGAGGTTAAACTATACATAAAAGGTAAAAAAAGGGGGAGGGATACCCCAATGGATCCGTGCCTGACGTTATATACTCCTCAAATTAATATGGCATAAATATTTAAGGCATGACTAGTCGTGGAACATAATTTCATTCCGTGTGTTTAACTTAAGAAAAAAATGGTGAAATAACTTAGGAAAATAGTATAGGCTGTAAAGAAACATTGTAAATGCTCCCGGGTAGTCTTTCTTTAAAAAAATTATATTCTTATCTTAGACGAAAGTCAATCCTGCAACTGAAAACAGAGCCTAGGACCTATAAACTGCCTTGCATGAGCGGAGCGAGCTGGCAGCTGCGGATTATTCACAGCCTCGAGTCGTGTGGCGTCCGTACACTACCCACCGAGAAAAAAATTTTTGACAAGGTTGCTTTTATTAGTGTAAAACATGGTCTTGGAAAAAGAATGTTTTAGTGCAAAGTAACAAATATACATAAACGAGCGTTTCTGTTTGGTTTTATTAACGCTCAAGCTACCTAATAAAGATTTTCCATGGGACTACGTACAAAATCATGACATTATTTAATTTTTCAAACTTATATAAATTTTTAACTTATATAGGCTGTGATTATGAAATTAATATAATAGCAGGGAATGTGTGATTTTGTTATTGAATAGTGTGCATACTAAATATTTAAGAACTGAAAACATTTCGTCTGTAATGTTACAAATAATTTTTAAAATCGTCTTCTAAGTCAATAAAATCACGAAACTAATGCTGCGTAATTTTATTTAATAACTTTAATAAAAAATAATTGTTATATTATCCTCAGTTTATTTGAGTATTCTCTTTAGAAAATGAAATAAAATTATTACACTCTGAATGGCCTTATGAGTTAGTGGCCACTAGTTTTTGTTTACGTTCGAGTCACGGAAACGGGGATGGCTGTAAGTCGAATATAACACGTCCATAAAACACCTCATCGACTCTAGGCGCGGAGGACTAAACTAGCACACAGTGTTTTCGTAGAAACCGTTTTTCAATGCCACTTCAAGCTATGACCGTATTATTTTATTTGTGGAAATTACGTGGTCAAGTCCAATGCAGTTTTCTATGATTTAGTTTTCCGATTACGGTTGATAGTTTCTCAGCTATAGCAACGCGAAAAAGTCATTTTTATAACTTTTGAGAAACTTGGAAATAACATTTTTAATTAGCGGACGGGGTTTTTTAAATCATAGGGGCACTGTTTGAAGAGTGTCTTATTTTCGTAGATAAACGCATTGGTAACATTTTTAATAGTTATATAAGAAAAAACCACTTTCCGTACCACGTTACAGCACGTCTCACACGCCACGTCCACTAACTCGTAATGAACGTGTTTTGCGCCTAGAAGTTCGGAAGCGATAAGGACGTCACAGTACGCATCGCCCTTCCCCCAAGTCACTAGGCGTAAGTTCACTGAACTGGCGTGCAGTCTTCTCGCCGACAACGCGCCTGTATGAGTTGCTCAGGGGTGATCCAATCATTTTATGACGTCATATTAAATATTGTGCTGTACGCAAAATTTCTGCGCCAAGATTTTCATACCTAAAGAACCACAAAAATACCCATTTTCGCCATTGTAAAACTAAATGTTAGTGATACAAGAAGGGTCTGAAATGGATATACGTGTATGTAACGTTCTGTGAATGCTACTCCTAAGCAGTCATAACTTACGCACATTGAACAGTTTTTGAGTGATATTGTAACAACCGTACCTCTGCAAACCGTTTGGCGGACAGGGTAAGTGTTCTCTTTAAGGGAGAGTGTTTCAGTCGCCATATTTAATTTAATTATAATTTAGCTTTTTTTGGAATTCTAAGAAGAAATATGTTAAAAATACTATTGTACCTCAAATTCTATTTACATTTCGCTAAAGTACAGACCTTGCGATTTGGCTATTAACATATAATTACGCCGCAATCTGTGTGGCAAATGTTTTTTTATATTTATAAATTTCCTGTCATTGCGAGCTAACTATAACTAGCTCTGTTACCATGCTTGTATTGTGGCTCAAGGTAAATAGAATTTGCGGTACAGTCGCCGATTTAACATTTGTTCTTCTCAGAACTCCAAAAAAGCGAAAAATAATAAAATTCAATATGGCTACTGAAACCGAGCTTTAAGTGGGAGAGTTTGACAATTTTGCTGTATTAACAGTTTTGAGTCATAACATTAATTCAAATTGTATTATCAAAATTTTCTCTTTGACAAAAGATAGGATATATTATTTGTAAAATGATTGACATAAATAATAATGCAATCTTTCATTAATTTGTCATGCATAGTCATTGCACGAGAATTCTTGAAAGTTAACCTATAATTCTCTTGAAATTATTTCGCACAGTAAATTAATAAAAGATTCTATTATTATTTATGTCAAGCAGTTTACCAAGAATATATCCTATGCTTTGTCAAAGAGAAAATTTTCATAATACAATTTGAAAAAAAAAATGTTATGGCTCAAAAGATGAAAATACAATAAAGTCGTGTAACACTCCCCTTTAAAGTCTTTTACGAAAGATTTAGCCAATACGTACACTATACCTGTCCGAGTTGGTAGTCAAAGTAATATCTCACCCCAGGCCTCCTTCAGGACATCCGCGCTCCGCTACATTACCCCTCGCGACTCCCATCCTGTTCCTCCCTTCTGTTGTGTTTCTCGCCCTGCCTTCCGATTAGATTTCTCAGTCGATCCACAGGCCAAGCTCGCCGCCGCGCCGGGAGCGCGCCTATCGAGTTACAGTCGAGCCAGACGCGAGCTGATTGCTCGATTGTGTTCCCCTGGCGAGTTTATCTCGCCGATCTCTCTAGGACCATCCTCTTGGATGTCGCAATGCGAGGCTCACGAGGCGAGATGGATTGCGGAGATGTAGGGTGCGTAGTGTCACAGCAGAAAACTGATCAATAATGTGCTGTGTTATACTAGAGATGTCGAAATTGTTGGTTTGTGCATTTGCATTTAATATCGCTACACCAAAATAATAGAGGAAGTTAAAAGAACGTCTGAATGATTTGCAACTGTGTTGAGCAGGCGGACAGTTTAAAGGTGTTCAAGTGCACAAAACTGTTTTCTATACTTTCAGAATATTATATTTGTGTGATATTTTAATAAGAACCTACTAGAGTGAAAAAAGTGCAATATAAGAACAACGCAACCTTTAAAAAATAAGTTATGGTAACTAAAATACTTTGAATGCTTTATGTTTCGCAAAATTGTTCGAATATTACAATGTAAATTTGCATAGTACAATGAAAGTTAAAATCATTAGTGTTCGATAAAAATTTCGTGTATATTCACTAAGTAGTCAGCATATGGTTACGAATTTCAGTACGATAATTAGTCCATTGAAAAGTTACATTTGGGGTTGCGTTTTTTAGAGGACGCAATTTTATTTTTTTATGAGTAGGGGGGGGGGTCAGTGTAAAGCTAAAAACAAGTTTGTGGGGTCGCCACCCTTGTCCCACGGCCGCCATCTTTAAAATAGGGATTGAAATGGTTTTTACGATATATCTCTTAAACTATTTATTTGATAAAAATAATTTGTCAACATTTTTTGTTGAAAATTAAATTATCTACAACTTTGGTCCAGTAACTTTTTGTCGTAGAACTATAAATAAAAAAGTTATAAGCGAAAATGTTCAGAAATTCGAGAAAAAAAATTTATATTTTTCGATGTAACTTTTTTTTTAACATTTAACGAAAAAATGATGTCAGACCATTTTTGTAGATCGTTTTTTGAGGAACATCTTTTACAAACAACATTTTTTCATTAAATCAATAGCTAAGGTTTTACAGCGTTCCGAAGTGAGTACTATTTTTCAGTATTCTTAACTATACCTATATTATACGTGTGTATTAATAATGTGTCATCAGTTATTGTTTTTTTTATTTTAATTTTTTTAATTATAAATTTTGCAATATTATTAAAAATTAATTATTGACTCTTTTTCACTCCATAACAGGATTTTACAATTATTGATTATTTTTAAAATAATTTTAAATCTGATGGCCGTTACCGAGAATACTGTTCAGGTAGAAAATACCCAAGTGACCATGAGGGAACAACAAGAGAACAGCTGACTGGTAATGAGAAGAACAAATCTAACTTTATTATACTTCTTAAAACTGTATTCTCGGAAATGGGTTTCACTGTTGACCAAGCAGGATCAGATGCAGACGCTCTTATCGTTCGCACTGCTCTTGCTGCATCTCCATTATTTAATACCGTTACTATTGTGGCTGAAGATATTGACATACTGATATTGCTCACAGCACTTGGTAGAAAACAAGCAAATGTATTTTTTTTAACCATCAAAAGGACGAACAGCAGAACAATTATATTGTGCGTCAGGTTTTATATACGGAGATGTCATTGCGGATAACTTGCTGTTTCTTCATGCTTTTTCAGGATGTGACACAACTTCAGCTCCTTACAATATCGGTAAAATGAAATTTGTGAAAACCCTGGAAAAACATTTAGAGTTTGCTAGTGGAACGGCTTTGTT
>PNEQ01131961.1:0-69040 GCA_003012365.1 Medauroidea extradentata
ATATGTCCAACGAAAAATTTTTATGACCAACTAAATATTTGGTACTGCTAACAAAATTCAGCTATTTGCCTCAAACAAATCGAGGGAACAAAATAATTTGGTACAAGCAAACAAATATTTCGTTGCCCCTCTGTAAACAAATGATTTGGTTGATTCAAACAAATTTTGTTTGCATCAACAAAATTTTTTTCTCAGTGTAACCTATATAAAATCATTAAACTACTTATTCCATTGCATTATTACGAAGTTCCTGGTGTAAACTATGTATTTGTCTTCTGAGGACACAACTTACGGCCATGTTAAAACCTAAACTACATTAAAATCATGCGTATTCCCAAACGCAATCAGTGAATCAAACCCTGACAATCTTTTTAAAAATAGGAATAGCGTTATTTTTGGCTCGATAACTATCATCAATAAAATCATATTTACGTTATTGCACAGAAATCCGCAATATTAGTGTTTTACGTGTTAAATGTAGTGTATTGGTAATATGGCTATAAAAGCTAAATATTTTAGTTATCTCTTTTACCTTGTTTGAAATATTAAACCTGTCTCATTTTCTTTGTGTGAGGTGAAATTTGCTTCACCGTCAGTTAATGCAAAAAATTATCTTTGAAAATTGGTGACGATTCCGTCATATTTTCTCTTAATGTTTGTTGCAATATATACAAATGTGTGTGGTTCTATTAACATAATTACATTACTGTTAACCTTCAGTATTATGCATTCGATGTTATTAAGCGTATAACGATACAGAAGAGGTCGGTGTAAACCTAATGAGTCCAGAGAAGTAAAGCTACTTATCCTTGCATAGTGCCTTATTACATTGTATAATATGAAATGTACTTTTCTGATGAAAATAGAATAATTAACCCATAGCGTTTGTTAAGTGTACAGTTGTTTAGGAGTTGTGTATAGATAAAAATAAACTGATCTTTTGTTAAGATTATAAAACAGTGATGACTTGTGTACACTCTTGTAAAAGTCTTTATGAAAATGTTTGCAATTTATTTACATTTAATAACTTTTTCTGTGTTCGATCTATGGTGTGCAACACTTTTCAAGAAATGTCATTTTATCTAAGAATTTCCTGTTTATTTTCAACTTCTGACAAATGCTCGAATATATGTCTCACGATGACTTTCACGTCGATAACATACATCTGCAACTAACAGAGCTTTCGTGTGCTTTTCTGAATTATTACGAATGTTAATTTGAATGTATTGGTTTTTAAGAACACTGACATTCATGTCTGACTATCTTTTCAAACTCATGTGAATTTATTGTAAATATTTAAATGAACATGTATGTTACGTTTATAGATTTTTAATTTTGACGTTTATTGTAAAACTCAACAATGTTGCATTGCAAAAGTGTGTGCGTGTGTGTAAGTGTGTGGTTTTCACGGCACATAAACGTTGACATTCCTAGAGATATACGATGAACTCATGTGCATTAAAATTGCATAATTTTTCCATTGTTTTTCCGAAATAGTTGAAAAAGTTTTATGTATCTTATTCGATGATATAATGTGTAGTGATTCTTTTCTTTATAGTATTTTTATCATAGTAAATTTCACATTAGGAATTGAATATTACTGCACATCTACTTAATGAAAATTGTGTGTAATATACTGTATTCTATATTCATTTGGAAAACGAATAGCTTTCTACAGGTCTGTCACTTTTATGAAAAAAAGAAACGAATTAGCAGTGATTGTATGTGTAGAGAAGCAGCATGATAATTTGTTGATCAACTTAGGGTAGATGTAACAGTGAAGGGTGCTTTTGTTAAGAAAAATAAAACTCAGTTTAGTTTACAGCATTTGTTCAAATTGTGCTTATTTCCAATATGTCTTGTTATAATTATTCTCATATTTCAAATTCCTAGCAGCAATTACTTTCCTATTTTGCAATCTCCCACTACTTGAAATCAGAAAACTGTAGTCTCTTAACTATTAATAATTTTGCAATGCTACAAATATTAAGTTTGTATTTTTAACGAAATTTAAATTTCATCAAGTTGGAAAAAGGGATGAATTCAATTCACTCATACATTAATATATTCTACTAGTTTTTCTAAATAAATTCGTTTCAAGACAGTACGTTAAATTTCCTGAATAAAAAACTTCCATGAGTGTGTTTTTTTAAATTGTTCTTTAAGATCACCTTGCTACTCAAACTGTTATCCATAAACATGGATGAAACTTGACTGTGTAGCGCCAGATGATTATTGAACACCTAAGATTTTAAAAATATCTTTCAACGGATTGTAAGTGCATACTTGTATTCTGCTTGTTGTTACATCTCGAATGTTGTATGTGTAGTTGTATGTAATTTTCATTCATGAAGAGTTTTTTTATTATATATTGACCACAGCACGAACATCCCACCATGGTGGTCCAGGTTCTGTTCGCAGCGATGTCGCTCCTGTTTTTCGCATCTCGGGAAAGTGGTGAATATTGTATTTTTCCGTAGGGCTGAAAAATAGTATTTCCCGTTTCTTTCGCACGTATATTTTGCCGCAGATCTACATCTCCCTACCCCCCCCCCCCCACATAAAATACGCAAGATATCAGTATCCGCTGTTAAGGGTGTTCAAGTGCGATAAAATCATAATTTTATATTTCTATGAAATAGCGTTAGTTGTATAAACGATACTTGTGTGTACAGTTTCCTCATACAAAACAATTTTATCTCTCACGGTTTTCTCATAACGGTGCGTCAAAGTCAAAATTTTTATACTCTGCTGCCATGCAAATAGTGAATACTAATTTACCCACGCAATTGAAATAATTCACGGTGAAATAACATACCATGGGCTACGCAATATATCACTTACAAACTATCATATAAACAGTTTTTATATTTTAAAACAATTTTGTATTTGCAATTTTTTTCTGTACCTCTGCGATCTTTTTTAAAATTTCAAAGTACCGTGTTTTGGGTTTTTAAATGTTCTATTGCAGAGCTCTCGGGATGTTAGTTCACAGTGAATTATTTCATCTAAATATATCAATTGGTTTCATTATTTGTATGACAGCAGAACATGCAAATTTTGACTTTGGCGCACGGTTATGAGAAAACTATGATAGCTAAAATAATTTTGTTGATAGGAAACTGTACTCACAAGTATTGTCTACAAAACTAACATTATTTCATAAAAATATAAAATTATGATTTTATCGCTCTTGAACACCCTTAAGGTCACCGCCTGTCCAGACCGCCGAGAAGCGTGCCGAGCTTCAGCCGTTGCTACTCGAAAACTTCTCATCGCGTATTAAAGATGTATTTCTAGAAATGTTATTCAAATTACGTCACACGTGTGTTTGTATCCATTTCACGTCCACCGCTATTCTCTGAATGATATTCTTTTCTGGCCAAAAATGACGGAAATGGGTGTTTTTGCGGTGATTTTTTTGTATGACAACTTGGTGTTACGTAGTAAAATGATAGGTTTGCCACTGCATTTTTCGTAGAGTTGAGATGTTTGCAGCAAGACTGCATGTCAGTTCTGCGACAGTATGAGGCGTGGTGTGGATGTGTTGTCGCCCTAACCGCTCCAGCACTTTTAAGCCGTGAAAGTGCAAAACACGTCCTTCATGGCTGCTACATTAATTGCCTACAAGTTATTCTGCTTCACTTTTGCTCAACACTTTCTCATCAGTACGGAAAAACATGTTCTTTTTTAAATGTTAATATTTCAATAATAACGACGCATGTTAAGATGTTATCTTGCAGCAAAACATCATAAGTTGAACCTGTATAGAACTGGCTGAAAAATACAATCACACACTGGCAAACAACACTACATAAATAAATGGAGAGAAGAAAGCTTTATATGCACTACCCGCAAACCTAGAGGGGATATAGCACTGCACAATTTTATTGATGCTAAGCTTGGTTTTGCTAAGCACAACTAATGAAAAGATGTGAAAAGATTTATCAGTGTGTGTGTGTGTGTGTGTGTGTGTGTGTGTTTTACAAACATTTGTAAAACGCAGTTTAATTGCAATTTTGGTGCTTGAGTAGTTAAAAATTTTAAATTAAAGACGCCACAGAACAATTTAATACTAGATTATTTCCCTTGGCTAAGATATTTAATGACTTAACTAACATACAATTTGAAATTATATTATGAGATGAAACATTACCCAAAACAACACTTTACTCAATAACACCCATAGTTAGTCCAAAATAACCAGCGCCGGGGAAAAGGGATTATTTTCATGGTTCTGACATAATTTTATAAATTACTGAAAAGGTGTTTAACTCAGAGCAGTTATCTCAGGGTTGGTTAACAGATATTTGCCACAATAACTCTGACACTACAGGACTGATTTAAAAGTGTACAATAATAATATATATCCAAGCGAGTTCTCTGGTGATAGTGACTTCTGGCGTTAGTTCCGTGGCCTTTAGTTTATGGCGTACGTTCCTTAGAGTTTTCTCGAATAATACCAAGACCCTTCGTTAAGGGTATGTCCCACGTCGGAGGTTCTAGCTGGGGCTATCAGTTTTTGAAAATTAAGTCAGTCCAGGTTTCTTCCAAATCATTTTCAGTATCCTTGTCATTATTTGAAGCTTGTTTAAAAGATATGTCCATTTATCACCGCCTTCCAAAACTAAAACATATTTTAGACTGTTAATAGCAACGAGAAATTTTACCCCGACTTCACACTTTACTCGTTGACATCAGCGTTGCATTTTAGAATTTATAATATACCAAATGTTTTAATTTATCATTTAAATTTCAAGTAACTAGCAAATACCTCTAGTAAAATTCAGTAACACTAATACAATTGTGTAGTATTAGAATATTAGTATATACAAAGTTATCATCTGTCAAAGGTACACATTATTATAATTGTTTTACATTTCACATAAGTGACGTCAGGAAAACTCAAAACTAAGACTTCAGATGATTTATCAAGTAAGCAGTGATATCCATACAGTTGGGTCTTTCCCACGTATGGTAATCACATAAATTTGCCATGAAAACACAATTTGGTTGGATTTGAAAATTTTCTTCTTCGAATTAAAAAAAAAATCTTGCGTGACGAGCTTATTGACTTTAAATTAATTATTTGTTTGTCTGAATCCAGATAAATACAAGGAAAGGTAGATGCCTAGATGGAACTCTCGTCAGTAAAAGTTGAGTTCGAGTTCGCAGACGTAAAACCAGTGCCGCAGTAAACCAGCCGGGCGTGGTTTACGACCAGTTTTGTCGTCTCCTCAACCACATGTCCCACGCACAAGCAATTCTTGTGGTTCGCTTCAGGATTTGTGGTGCTCTCCCGAACTGTTGGCATAAAGTGCCCCGGAAATATCCCACCCAAAATAAATCTCAGAGTTCAGCTATACTTGTTACTGTAGGTGCGTATATCTCAATCTGACCACTGCAATAGCGCTCGTTTACTGTACTTATAGTCACATTCCCTCACTAATTATTTAATCAGTTTGCTCTTTAGAATTACTGCCGTGTGGCTAATTTTTATAACATAACCAGTTTTCAATGACTAGAACCACATTAGCAAAGTATTTTTGACGTTGTCTTTGTTCTGCGTAAGCAAGGCGTTGCTGAGATAGAAAAACAACTGACTTCCAGACAGACTGCGCGGAGAATATGATGGTCTAACTCCTGACAGCCAAACTTCGAAATTAGACTTAGTGTTTTGATTTCTGCATACGGCCGACATTTCCGAGAACCAGCACATGCACGTTAGCAAGCACAAGATGGCTAATATATTTTTTTAATTTCACGGCGCAGATGTATGAAGTAAATAATAGACAGTCGTGCTTAAAGCCATGATCTTTCATTTATTTCAAACAATCGCAAATAACTCAAATAATATTTAACCAAATGCTTTGAAGAAACCTGAGACTGTCTATGGTCATACGATACACAATTTTGCTAGAGCGTTTATTAAATAATGTACCGTTTGCTAGCAAAAAATTATTTTCCTTCAGTTTGGTTTATTTTGGAAACAAAAATATGTGATATTTCAAGGGCAAAGATAAACAATTCGTTTTGTGTAATGTAACAGAAAAATTCAGGTACAAGTGATGATATAGAAGTGTAAAAATTATAAGAATAATTTTTTATACTTGCGTTAAAACTATTTTCGAAACCACTGCAAATCTAAAGAGCGAGGCCTAACGAGTGGTTTTCATAGCTTTGGCCGACATACTTCCATTCAAAAATTTCTGATTAGGAGGGGGATCACCACTTTAGGTCAATCAGAATCTCTCGCAGTCAAAGGTAACTTGAATCTCAGTTTTTATTCTTCTTTTACGATATAACGTATTTCTACAAAATCTTAAAAATGTGTATGAATATATACTGGATGAAATATTAATGGTAGATCAGCTTGCATGTACAGACAGCCAGACATAAATCCGGAACAATAAGTACAATTACCATCAATTTATTGTCAATAGTAAAATAAACATCGTATGAAGAGTGTACTTGAGGGCCAGGGTTTTGTACTTAAAATGCAGATTTATGACTGGTTGTCCAAAGGCATCTGCATACCTCGAAGGATGACATGGAATGAGACTCTAAGTGGGGTGAGTGAGAGACTTTGGACAGCGCTAAGCATCGAAGTCTTTAGGGCTTGTGTGGGGTGCCATGAGGTGTAACCTACAATGGAGAAGCGCCGGAATGACCCTCCATATACTGCAAGTGGAAAACTGACCTTCCATCATTTTCGTTTTACGAGCATGATGGAGTGTTTTCAGAGGAAAAAAATATGACTACCGTCTGACTCCATACGGTGGATACATTACGTCACCTCAGTTATTATTAGAGCCACGATTTTATGGCAATGTCATATATGTATCAGTAGGTTTCAATGATTTGCACACCTGCAGATATGTTTCGGGTTCAGTGATTGGATGTTTGAACTCTCACTTGTCGTGCGTTTATACTGGCAAATCACAGACCTACGGGGTTACAACTGCCTTCCTCTGATTGGTGCAGTAAAATGAGAGACGTGTAAGAACAAAGACACGCTGCCGATAACCATGAAGCACAGCTGCCGATGTGCAGGTGAGACACTGAAACAAAATAGTGCAAAAATGTTTTCGCAACAAAACCGTGGCTCAAGTTTTATGGAAGTGTTTCTTTATATTTACGTTCGTAGCAACACATAGTAGTGAATAAAGAACCGAAATGACATAATAAACAAAAGAGCTTCAATGTGCGGCCACGCTCAAACAAACCGTTACTGCACTACAAGCACTCGAAGTCAGAGCATTATGAAAATGCCGACAAGTAGGCAACCCAAGTAGCACTGCTTTCCGGAGACCACTACCTACTAGGGATGTTCAGCAATGAATAGTATCATAATGCATCTGAATGACTTCCAAGGTCAATATTCCACTTGTTGTAGATGTTGATTTATCGCCACTTCACATGTTCATCAACACAACCTTCACTGTGGGCTGGACGCTGCTGCTATCTACAATAAATGAGTGGTGCGTATACACATTGTTTTATATTTATGTCTCACTTCGTGCACTTAATGAGCTTTTCAGCCGTTTGTATTCCACTTTTTATGTAACATTCTAAATGCAAGTTTGTCTTTAACATTAGGCATATGTCATAAGTTGAGAGGGCTACCACCGAGTATTTCATAGCTGTCGGCGAGGTAAAGCAATTAAGTTCAACGTCTTGCTCTTAAAGGCTAGGGTTAGGCACTATGCACGTGCTGTGTCGTCCTTATCGCTTCCACACGTATTGGCCTCGGACGCGGAAAATACATTTACCCAAGCTGCCACTTTAACATCTTGTCAGCCAGCGAGGTCAATAGAGAAGGATTTCAAGGCTCTAACAGACATAAGCGGGCAAAAAACTACGGTCTTCATTAAAAACTATCTCAGTACGTTTTCTACGCGTATTACGATATCGCAACATTTAATTACTGGCAGCTATAGTTTTTGCTGCAGGGATTAAAAAAAAGCCGGCAACGGGACATAAATTGTATCTAAAAAGACTCCCTTAATTCTGAGAAATTTCATAAATAAGCTTCTGCATTTGCCCAATTTTATTAGAATTTTACCAGTGTACGTTAGCGTTATTTTATTTCAAAGGATTTTAAAAAGATTTATTTTTAGAATTCAGCTAAACCTTACCAAATGTAATTAATTATATTGCGACAGACTTCAGAAACTACTAAAGCATTTCTTTGTACAGTACTCTATTTAACCAGGTACTTCTCGATCTAAGAAGCAGTTAGAATATCGCTTATTTATGTACTTTGCTGTGCACCAGATTGCACTGAGGTGGAAGAACTATACTCACACTTAATGACACATGTAGGCTGAAGTATGAGAGGGCAAATCAGCTTCTCCAAATCAAGCCACGCTCCTTGCATCTGGTCCAGTCTTAGGGATTTAATTACATTCGCAACTGGAGGTGCCAATTAGGCGAGGTCAGGCTGTGTTGCATTTGACTTAGATGTATCCCTGACCACTTTCCCCTGCTCCTTAAGCCCTTGATCCCTTCTCTTACAAGTGTGCATTATGTGAATTCGTATCAAGGGCTCGTGCCATTATCTGAATACCCTTATTTGTAAATTTTAACAGAGGCATGTGTGCCGCCTCATGGTGGAATTACATAGGCGTGATAGAACGACACGACAAAAGCAATGAGACACTAAAGACTCTTTATTTAAAACACTAGTTTGACTGCCACGTGACAATTACAAAACAATCTGAGATGTAAAAGTTCAATGCCGTTACGTACTAACCTCTTATACTACAGCTACTAATTTTACAGTATTTCAGTTTATTTCGTTTATTCATTACGTATTCTAAATATCCAATGACATTCCAAAATGTGGAACTAAAGTCACAATTTCTAGTTTGTTTAAAAATATTACGATTATATTATGACAACCATCGAAAATTTCTTTTAAAATAAATATACTAATTTAACTATTAATTCAACAGCTTCACCAACAATAGGGCACAAATTTAAACTCCGACACGAATTAAACTAACGTAACTTACATCCGGAACTCGCATCGCGTCTGCTATCTCTGTCGAGCTGAAGTCACAGTAACCTCAGTGCTGATTCGCGGAAACCTTTGTTTTCAATGTCGCGGGGGTTGTGTCGCTTCTGTTGCGCCTATGTGATTACATCATTATCAAGCAATCACTTTTCAAAGAGGACTTCATACCTGGTAAGGAATGGAACTAAGGCGGCCAAATCGAACACAGTTAGCTCAGGTTTATTAGCTCGACGACTGCACTGTGCTGCGTTAGTGCAAACAGGCGGGTACATGTAGTTCGGGATAAAAATCAGTAATTTTTAAAACCTTGTTGCATTTTCCTTACACATTATTATTTTCCTGGCACTTTTTACATAAACAAATCACTCTTTATAGCAATGAAAGTGTACAGATTGTGCTTTACTGAAAAGTTTACTTCTCAGACCACGATATTTACTAATTCGTAATTTTTATTCTAGATACAATAGCATTTGTAAGTGCTCACTTTATCGCTGACTACCTATAGCGATATTTGACTGGTCACCAGCTCTGGCCGTATTTATCTTACTTCCTACCATTCTGTCAAACGGTATTGTATTTTAGCTTTTTACGCCAGACTCCTGCAAAAGCATTCAGTTATTTAAGAATTTAAATTTGGTGCCTAATGGTATGAAAACGAGCACGTTTAACGCATAATATAACTGCTCAATTATTTATGAACGCAATTAAAATACCCTCGGTAAACTTCAAGAATAATACTTGTTTTTTTTTTTTTTTTTTTTTAAGTTTTCACTTTCGATTCAAATAGAATATCGCATTTCTGTATATATATATATATATATATATATATATATATATATATTAGCCTAAATTCACTTTATGGAATGTAACAGTTAACGGAATAGTTCATGGTAAGATCGTAAACTGAATGATATACTTAAAATTGGTATTTGGAATAATAGGTTCGAAATGTTTAAATATAGCTCTTGTTTTGTATCTGAGTCGATTGTAATCAATAGCATTCGTAACGTCACTCAACATTTGTAATAACACTACATACTTTACAACAATAATTTTGTGTAAGATATTATACTGTATATTTGATAGAAAATGTTATAATTACTGAAGGTACATGGTTTATGTGGTACTACTCTATAGCTTTGATTATAAAAATACATACAATTAACATTGAAGGAGCGACCATTTTTCGTAAAATATAATTTTTAATCAATATATTACATGTGAAAGTTTTCTTTAAGAAGTTCGTTACCTCTACAACAAGTGAAAGCGCTGCGCAACATGTAGCTGTTAAAATTAACTTCGGACTAGTATTCAACAAGATAGTAAGAAACCTAACATGGGTATCTACTTAAAGTAATTATCAATTATTCACATTAATCGAATTATCTTATGTTTTTTTAAGTCGATACTGAATTTAAGATATATAATATAAATTTTGTGTATTAATATTTATTTTAGTAAAGCTATATACACAAGTAAGGAACACTTTACTTACGTTCATTTAAAAACAAATAGTTCTCATTTTTACAGAATTTAAATTTATCTTCAAGGAATTCGTTTAATTAACAGAAGACGGTAGCACTTGGAACTTGTCACTTCTTACTACAAGTTGACTTATTTTAGTATGTCTTCTTTCGACAGTGAAATTAAAAAAAAATTTACACTTAATCACATTTATCAGTAATGCTCACCAATTAACAATCACAGAGTTAAAATAACACATTAGCAATATTCTTACATAAAACATAGTTCATATCCAGTATAACTGATTTACATCGTTCATAAAGAAACTTATTAAATATTTGGCAGCGTTTGTCTTAAATATGGATGACATCACTAGCAAAAATAATATTTGTTTAGAATTATTGCGTCCCCCCGATCCGATCAGGCAATAAGAACTTAATAGAGGGCTCTTCTTTCCGATAAATATGTGCACAATTAATTTTTAGATAAAATTATTACTATATTTGATGTAATTCAAGTAGTTTTAAAATTTACTACAGCTGGTATATAGGTGTGTATAAATGAACACACAAACACACACACACATACATATATATAAAATGGTTCAGTTTACAACACCAATCCATTACAGGAATTGTCTAAACCTCAGTATATAAATAGTTTAGTTAATGTTGGTAATTTATTTGAGTTCAGTTTGTCACACAATTATAAATACTCTTGTACTTCTCTACTCTAAACGCAGAAGTAGTAATTTAAACAACAAAATGTTGAAATCACATTAAAAGTGTATTTACAGATTGTAAAGGTTGCCTATCAGGGCCTGTATAAATGTGAGCTGTGTTTCTCCATGTGTAGTTCGTGTTGACCGAGAATCGCGGCGAAGCAAGGCACGGCACACCACACCAGTGTTGGAGCCGCTAATGAGGACCCTAGTCGCGCGGCAAATACGAATCACCGGTCCTGCTTGCCAAAGCGCGCGAAATTGCCGCGGTGTCGCGCGCTCCCTCTTGATTCTTAACCCACTCCCGCTCCCCCAACCCTGCCATCTTGCACGGGGCTCGGGAAAGCATACGCTAATGGGATTAATCACCATTGAGTAATTAGTGACGTGGTAATGAGAAAGTTCGCAGCAATTTAATTACATGTAGGCATACAAGCACAAGAGAAGATAGGGGTGGAGGGCAGAGCACGTAGGATTTTGTTTGGGGCGGGAATTCAGAAAGGGGTTGGGGTGTATAAAAGGGGTCCAAACAACGCTCGCTGATAGGATCTGGCGGCGCGAGATTAGAATTTAGATTGCCGATGATGGGAAAACCTCTTCCGGGGCTCAAGATAACGGAGTTAGGAGGAAGGCGAGGCGGCAGGATTCTCAAGAATTTCCTTTGTCTCGGGGTACGGTCCCGAGGATATCGCCGATAACGCGCTTTTCTACGCCAGAACCCTGTCGGCGGCCATTTTTTGACGCAACTTACTATCAGCTCCGTGGAATATGCCACGCGAATACGTACGATATTTTACAGCAAGGAGTCGTGGCATTTTTCATCACTATGTTTTTATTTTTATAATTGTACCAGATATTTTCTTTTCTTGTTTTAGACACATGTGACTAAGTCATACTTTTATAAATTTTTTTTATCTCGCATGGTTTCCAAAATTTGCATGTTTCCGTTTTAAGGACGACACTAAAACCAACTCACTTTCCAAAATTAAAAAATTCACAGTGAATAACAATGTTGTAAGCTACCAGTTCAGTTATGATAAATTACAAAATATTTAAATTTTTCGTAATTTAATAAAAAAGTATTGACTTTTTTTATTTAAATTTTAAGTTTTAGAATTTTCATTTAAATAAAAAAAATGTTTACTCTTTGTTTTTATGTACGTGAAATTGTAGCCCGCGACATATTTAGGCACAATAAATTTTTTCGGTTTGATATATTTGTTGGTTTTAATGTAGTCCTTAAAACGGAAACATGCAAATTTTTACTTTAAGGGGGGTGTTAAGGCAATAATTTTATTATTTGAATAGTTTTTATGTTTGTACGAGATACTGTTTGTTTTGTAGGCATTTATTGTAACAATTTTTCACAGAAATGAAAATTTTCTAGCTTTTAGAAATGTTTGTGTAGTGACATGTAAAATACTAAATTTGCGTAATAGGGTTTCATACAAGAAACGAAAACCAATTGACTTACAGAAACTAAATATGTCCCACTGAAGAACAGTGTTGCCAACTACAACTTGACGTCTATAAAAACCTTGCATTTAAATTTTTTGTATTATGAAAAAAAAACAAAAAAACTCAAAGTTGAAGTTTTAAAAATTTAAAATTCGACAATTTCTTTAAAACACAAAATGTATTCAATCCAGGTTTACATTTATGTTTAGACGTGTCCCGCGGAACTGTTCTTCAGGAGGATTTTTTTCATTTCTGTGTGCCAGTTGGTCTTCGCTTCTTGTATAAAACCGTTTTATGCAAATGTTGGCTTTGACTTGCCTTTATACAAAAACTATGAAAGCTAGATAGTTTCCATTGCTGAAAAAATAGTCACAATGTATGCCTGTCAAACAAACAAAGTCTCCTACAATTATAAAAATTATTAAAATAATTAAAATTCTGCAGGGAGCCCCACCATTTACAAGGCATTGCTCGAAAACTATGAGAGATAAAAAAATTTCATAAGAGTAAAATTTCACATTTTGTGTCTAAAATAATAAAATATATGATAAAAACAAATACATGGTAACGAAAATTGCTGTTTACAGTGCGCTAAAGGCCACACCTGGTATGTTTACAGTGATTTTGAAAATAATATCGAAGATACCCTGCTTTTTTTGTTACAAGTGTGCCATAATTTGCAATCTTTTTAGTGGCAATAAACCTTAATTTTTTTTTGCAATTTTGCACCCAATTATTAGCAATTATGTTAAACAATTAGGCCAAAATATGGGGAAAAAATATTAGCGAGCAAACAGGTCATTATTCTGCAAATCGCCTGTGCATCAAATGGCTGCTCCTAATCTTATAACATCAGTTTTTCTAATAATTCCGTTATATGCGGCATTGTGTTTTGTGCACCAATATGGGGGAAAAAAACTACCTCGCACGACCTTAAACCGGTTTTGTAAAAGTCAAAATAGCCAGGACGTTTATAATAACAATACGCGAATTACATTTGTACTACGAAATGTCGTGCTCTTTGTTATACAGGATGAATCAGAACGTAGTGTGTTAATTGCACATGGTTACCGCATATGAAAAATAAAAAAAAAAGTGTTTTAATTTAGTCTGTTAAGTAAAGTAATGCTACCTTTAAATTATATTATAAAACATAATTTCTTTAGACGTGAAATAAAGCATCACCTAACGGTAAGCAACATCATTCTAAATAGTGACAAGAGAAACTATTACCAACAAGTTTTAGATTTTATTCAAATAAACGCAGTTCTGCACTAGACTTCCAGGGTCGTAATACTTCCACTATAATAATCTTTACGAAATAATTAAAACACATTTTTACTCCCTTTTTAATAACCTAACGCCACGAAAATAAACACTCTCCGTCCTGAATATGACTGAATAATACAACACAAACTGTTTTCTCACGTCAACCTGCAATATCGTAATATGTGGATATAAAATATGTCAACTTAGCAAATATCATGCCCATTTAGCTTTAATATTAAGCATGTAGATAAATTCACTCTCCCTGGTTAGAAAATATTTAGTGCTAATAACATGTGTTAACACTGTAAACTACACTACCTTTCAACACAAAATAAAATTTAAAAAGTTGTAGTTGAAAGCAGAGACATCTCTTTTGGACATAATTGGTACCGATCTGTTATTCTTGCTTGCGTCAAGCGGGAAGCCAACCCACATACAGGAACCTGAGATTTGCATGTGCTTAGTTTTTGTCAAAGCTTATAATGTTTTGCACCAACGAATAGTCTATATACACACACACATATATGTGTGTATATATAGATATATAATTAAATAAATGTATAAAATACATATTTTACAAACAGTGTACAGGTTGTTTCAGAACTGCAGGTACAGACGCAGTGACGTGACTATTTACGAATAATAAATTAGAAAATAGAAGACTTTGTATATACGTTTAATATTCAGAATGTAATGAGACTTTTAATAGCGAGTTTTAAAACCGTATGTTAATAAAATATCTGAAACCTAATTATGTAAACCGACCATGCTATAAACATTGATTTATGTTATTAGAGCCTTCAAACGCTCTTCAAATGCTGGTTGATACCTTCAACCGTTACTAAAATAAATAATTGGATTCAACTTTCGTATCGTCGGTATATTGTAACATTTGAAGACGTTTTATTCAGTAACATGAAGGCTGTAAAAAAATTGTGCTCTTAATGCAACTATCTAGAAGACACAGATTTTATTAAAAATGCACGCGAAACTTCGACTGCAGCGATAGAGGGCCATGTAAACGTTGACAATATTACGTGTGTTTTGGTGTGTTCACTGCACAGGTTATAGTAAGCAATCACTGTAAACAACATTATTCACACTTCAATAAGTTTACGATACCGTCTCATCAGGTACGAACGCTGTTAGGTATATTCTGTACCCAAAATATTGTAGAAACAATTTCATACGAACAATGTCGCACAGAAACTTCTAAGGAAGATTTCTACCTTTACAAATCGGCGTTTTAAGGGCGCGGCATACATCAATTTTCGTCACCATGTTTTATATTTTTTATTTGTACCAGATATTGTTTTTCTTAATTTAGACACAAAATGTGACTAAATTTGGCTCTTATGAAATATTTATCTCTCGTAGTTTTCACGTAGTGTCTTGTTAAAGTAAAACTTTGCACGTTTCCGCTTTAAGGACTACACTAAAACCAACTGAAATACAAAACTACAAAAAATTCGCAGTGGATAAAGACGTTGCAGGCTACAATGTCACGTACATAGAAAAAAAAGAACAAATTTTTTTGTACTTGAATTAAAATGCTGAAATTTAAAATAAAAACCTAAAAATTTCAATATGTTTTAAAAATACAAAAATGTTTTATTTTGTAGTTTAACAAAGCTGAACTTGTAGCCCACGACAACGTTATTCACTATGAATTATTATTATTATTTATTTATTTTTTTTTTTCAGTTTGGTAAGTGAGTTGGTTTTAGTGTCGTCCTTAAAACGGAAACATGCAAATTTTAGCAATGCGAGATAAAAAAATTTAAATTTTTTTTTCACATTTTGTGTCTTAAACAAGAAAAATTAAATAACTGGTACATATATAAAAATAAAAACTGCGCCCTTAAAAAGATTTAATTGCAAATTATAAAACTTACTGGCCATTAACGAAAGATTCTGTGCATGATGTCGTCACTTAACGTTGATCTTAAGCTGTTGTACAACTATAGTGAAGAACAAATATTCCCTACTCCAAGGACAAAAAAGGGGTGTGTGTACATACCAAAGTGTGTGTTACACTTGGGTAATTTTTGTTGCTTTTCAAAATACGTATAACACACATGCATATCACACGTTACCTTCAGGGAACACTTTATTGCTATCTGCATGAGAAGAATATCACTTGAGAGTGCACCTGTTGCCTGCTATGTACGCAACTCGCGTCCCTATTACTACGAAATGTATTTTTAATAACGTATTTTATATAAAACAGAAACACAATTAGTAATATATTATTTCTTGCTATTACCTATTAAAAATTATGTGATTGCTATTGGACTTTATTCACTTTGTAAGGGAGTACTATCAATAGTAATATTATTTCTTCAACACACACACAAAATTATATATATATATATATATACTCGTGTATAGACACACACACATGGGGGTTCGTAAACCACACAGAAAAAACAATCGACAGTTGATTTCTGATATAAAATAAAGTAGAGAACTTATAATGTACTTTGTACGTAACTGTAACATTAAACGAAAATGAACCTTTGAATATCAAATTTTAAAACTTCCATTTCCCCACAAATTGCAAACTAGTTTACTTAGAATGAAAATACAGAACATTACCCACAGAAACGTAAGTTCTTAACCTCTTCCTGAATTAAATCAAATGGGATGGTCGCCAGTGAATTGCTAATACAATTTTTACCTTCAATATATTTTGATCATTTAAAGTGAATTATTTGGTAATATGACCTATTTTATAAAATGCTCTAGAACGCACGGTTTTCGTGAAACACGCACATGAATCTTGGGAGCAGCAATACTGAGCTTACCGTACCTGCGTGTTTGTTTTTGTCCCGCTGCGTCGTAAATGCACTAATGGATACTTACTGTAAATGTCAAGTAATATTACTTAATTGGTTTCCATAACCGTAACCAAAACTTTGTTTCTTGCCCTATATCACGCCAGCTTAAGCTGCATTTGTGTTTTGATGGAAAACTGTGAGAAGTTTGTTAGTGAAATAAAATGTAATGCTCATTATAACATATTTAACATTTTGGATAACGTTGACTCTACCACAAAGTTGTAGTGAAGTGAAGAGTTACCAAATGCAGCAACATTTCACGTACCAGTAACGTGATATCATAGATCAGTAATGATATGTCAACATCCCTTTCCTTCAACCCTTGTGTTGTATCTGTCTGGTGTTGCTAGTATTGTGCAAGTTTCCAGCCTATCAGATAGTATACCCGCGTGTGATAACAATGTCACATAAATGTCATGAAAGCAGTGCCGCAATGCGTAATGAAACACTTCGCACTCGTATATTGTTTTGGAACTTTTTAGTTGTTGTTTACTATGCACAATTAAATTATTTAGTAACATTTTATTATGAAATTCCACATTGATACGATCAGTGTCTGTAATACCGGCACTGTTTACAAGCGTTCCTTCCCCCCCCCCCTCCCCAACCTCCCTCATCGACGTGTCAATTGTAATACGAACATGAGAATATGAACATTCTTATATTGCATACCACGTTTGTACAATCACGTGTATGCCATTTTCAAAGTGCTGGTGCTTTACTGAGAAGTATGACTCACATAATAAAATAGTATGATTGTTCCACTAGCGCATGACCCACCACTTTACTTAAAACACACATGCAGCCTCAGATACAGCGATATCATGCCAGAAAAGAATGTTTTTTTATCGTTATGAGAGGTAATTAAGACAGGGCACGCTACGTTTACAGTTGATCTCCACAGTCGTATGTGCACCACACACGGATAAAACAAGCAATTATGTGCGTAGTGTTGCCTACGTGATAGGGTCTACTTCGTTGCCCCCAAGATTTGCATGCGCTTTCGACGGATACATTAGGTCCTTAAAACATTGTTAATAGACGACCATCTTTGTAAAATGGATAACGTTATTTACTTAATGTTTACCCTTCAAATGTTTGAAAATGTTGACGGTATAAATTTACACAATTTAATGGCAGTAACCTCTATAATTTCATAAGGGTGGAGGTTGTCAACCAGCGTGTTCTGTGGGTTTATTCGTCGCTTTAACATCGGCAATTGTTTTTAAGTATGTGTACAATTCTAGCAAAGAGTAATGTTTTAAATTCTATATTTAAGGACTCAGTACTCATTTTATAGGTATTTCGTTTGCGTACAAAATATCTTAAGTCTTTTCTACTATATTTTCTAAAAGTTGTAATGCTGCATTTAGTATATGTATGGGAATCTATCGTATATAATCTCTCCACAATATGGGCACTACTACACCCACAGCTGTCGTAAAAGAGGAGAAAATTACCATGGCTACTAACTTCTTTGGAATTGGTTAAAAAAATTAAATAAGTCTTAATGTGTGTATAGTATTTTGGGGGATGGGATAGAGAGCGCCAGACAGCCAATAAACTCCAAAATAAAACAAAATCGTGAAAAAAATTGCTTCTTCTGACCTTAGCTTTATAAAGCAGCAAGAATTCCCCGCGGCTTTGCTCGCGAATATTATTCATTACTGATAATATTTACTTTAATTTTAAAACCTTTTTGTACACAAGATTGTTACTTCAGTCATCAAGTTTTAGAATTTCCAAGCTGTCAAATTGAGCTAACTCTGCAGCAGGATAAGTAGCTATAGCTGTCCACGCGAAAAGCAGTCTAAAGTTTGTCCCTGCCACTAACAGCGACTTCACCAGGGCCTTATTTATAGCCCTGCCAATTTGACGTTGTGGGGTAGTTACAGACACCAAAGGTAAGAGGTAAATCGAATGATAAACACCTGATCTACACTGTGCACAACCATTGATGACTGTGCCCTCAATTATATTATATTTTCAAAACATTCACTTTAACTTTTTATTGCCATTACAAAGTTTCAGTGGGTAAAGGTTTCACGAGAACGTATTTGGTGCCCCAAACTTGAGATTAGTGAGATGATATATCGTCGGCTTACTGCCAAAAGTGACCAAGTCAAAATGAGAATAATTATAAAAATGCTAGGAACACGTACATGTAGTTCACGAACAACTGCCCAAGTTTAAAGTCTATCCGTCGTTTCGTACTGTTGTGTCACAGTATAGTAACCGACCACATTTTTTTAATATTCACAAATTAATAGTGTTTTTAAACAAAATAACATTTATGACTTTATCACTTTTGGCAGTATACCGACGATATGTCAGCTAATGTTGTAGAGGAACGTAAGTAGGGAGCGAACTGCAATTTTACCCGTTTTAAACGACTACACGTAAATTGCACTAATTCGATATGCCTTGTAATTTTTGTGTGTCAAAATTGAATATCCGCACGCAGCTTTTAACGGAATTCGAGCCCAGAACCTCCCAGAATTTAGACCTGAATGACAAACCATTGTGTCACATAATGTCGAAATAATGCATGATAGAAAAATTTAATTTAAAAAATTAGATATTTGTGTCCTAGGCTCACAGAAGTTGTACAACACCACGTCTTTATAGGCTACAGTAGAGTGAAACTCCTGTATATGTTATTTCTTGCAGCTCGTTCCTGCTTTTCAGATCGTCTTCCTTGAATACTGACTAACTTAGTTTTATTCTTAATAATCACGCTATCCTATAAAGTAAAAATACTTACAAATATTTTTATATACTTTCGTCAGCATCACTCTGACGCGAACAACACCTCAATATCGTGGCTGGTTAAATATATATAGTGGATTGGTGGAAAATAAATTTTGTGCTTGTTCACCCTTTTGGGTGACGAATTTCAAAATATTTAAAATTATTTTCTTAGATTTTTGTTTAAGTATCTAATTGAAGTGTAAATCACATCGCTAGCCCTATCAGTCGAATCAAAATCGAGCTTTCACAAAAAATAACACCCTGGTACAGTACTGAGAAATAGAATTTCGAAAAATTTTAAAACCGTTTGCGATCATTTCTGTAATCATCATCCTGAAGCAAAAACTAATTTTATATCTCGACGGGTTCGATGGATATCGAAGATTTATCTAAAACACATTCTAGGTTTTTTTTACCACTTAGAGAGAACATTTCGAAGAACATTGAATCACGTTTTAGAACATTTTATTGGTGTCTCGTGAATGTGGAAAACACAATATTAGCCCGCTAGGTTCAAGATATATCGACGATTAATTGACAACACTTTCCACCCCTTTTCACCTCCTTAGGTGGCAAATTTCGAAAATTCCTTAAATTACTTTTCAGGTATTTGAGTAAACATCAATTTTAAACAAAAATCACGTCGCTATATAAATAACAAAGGAATCTATATATATATATATATATATATATATATATATATATAGTGAATCTAAAACATATTTTACCCGTTTTATAACGGATTTAGGGCCGAATTCGGACAATATATTTAATTTTACTAGGGAGATTTTCAAAAGCATCCGTTTAAACAATGAGAATTTCGATATCTCGATTGGTTCGTTAGATAAGGAGAGATAATCGAAATCACATTTAAGGTATTTTCACCCCCTAATTAAAAAATTTCGAAACTTCTTGGAGTCCTGTTATAGACATTTGTATAAGTAACCAATTAAAGTAATATTCACGACGATAGCCAAATGTGCTTCAAAGATATAGACGATTCATTAAAAACACATTTTGCCCCTTTTACCGCTTGGGGTTCGAATTTAAAAAAACCCTTACACTACTTTTTGGGTATTTACGTAAGGAACATTTCGAAGTGATAACCAACTCTTTATCCCGAAGGATTCGATAGATATCGACTGTTAATCGGAAACACATTTAAGGTCTTTTCACCCCCTTAAATGATGAATTTCGAAAAATCCTTAAATTGGCCAATATGAATTTTTATGAGCTTCCTATTAAAGCAAAAAACACGATGGTAGGCCGTCGGGTTCGAGCTCTATAGACGTTTCTTCGGAAACACGTTTCATTCCTTTTCCCCTCCCTTAGAAGTCGAATTTCTAAAAATCCCCTCTTAGTGCTCGCCTACGACCCAAGGGGAACCCTCACAAAAAATGTCACGATTCTAGGTTCAGTGATCTGGGCTGCAGTTTGATATGTCAGTCAGTCAGTCAGTGGTCATTCATATATATATATATATGGCAGATTAGTGCAATTGAAAATGTATAACTAATATCCAATTAATACACAACCAAGCTAACTACGTAAGTATACCACTAGATAGCTGGTCACTACAGCGAAAGCCAAGCTTATGCATGAAGGTCATTATAACTGTCAAAAAGTATTAACACACCTACAAACCTAGAATTCATACACGTTCACCAGCTACTACAGGGAAGCTAGAGAAACATTATACCTAGGTTTCCAGCAAGTTTTCCACGAACTGTCTTTCTGTTAGTAGCTAACGACAAAAGTAAGTGTCACGGATAACTTCTAGTAACCACAAAGAAACAGCCAATATGGTGCCAGCCATATACGTGTGCTGTGCGTCGCTACTAGTTACCACAAAGAAACAGTCAATATGGTGCCGGCCATGTGTTGTGAGTCACTACCACTACGTAAGGAGTTTTCGTACCACAATTCCTCGACGACGGTGACGGTAGATTCTCCTTAAAGTCCTGATAAGACTCCAAGGTTCACGTCGTAGGTGTCACCACTAGAAATCTTCTCTTACATCGCATTTGTCAACACGTCTGTACTATTTCACATCCATATTTACTCTTTTGAAGTTACAAGACCAATGTTTTACAACGAGCAAATAATTGCTCTTGTTTCCACGGAATATGGTGAATTGTTTCTTTTCAGAGTTCAGCCATATTCCTCGCAATAAATACTCTTCAACTAATCGTCCACCAATATTTGAGCATTATTTAAAATTTATTGAAACAAATAAACATACAATATGCCCTTACACGGAATAATACACAACATAACAATTATACTACATGGAAAATTTAAATGTTAGTACGGAGTGCAAAATATTTTTGGATTTAATATGAATTTCATGACTTGTTCATGCTTAATAAACATCAGGTTAGCTTTCTGTATCTGGACTAGCATCCCTGCATAATGACATGTTACAAAGTAATCGCCCGCCTGAGTTGGTTTTTATAGTTGTGAAAGTTATATATATGTTTTTATGTTTGTGAAAGTTATATATATATGTATATATATATATATATATATATATATATATATATATATATATATATATATATATATATAGGATGTTCACAAAAATACACTGACAAACTCTGGCAGGCGATTCCTTGTGAAAAATAAAGCAGGTAATATACAAGACATTTTGTACGCAACCGTAATATGAAGGGAGTAATTCGCCATTGAAAATCAAATTTTAAAACTTTGATTTACCCACAAACCGAACACTAATCGATGCAAACTGACGAAACCCAAGATACTTCATGAAAGTACACTTAATTAAACCAGTACATCTTCACTTTATATATAACGGCAATATAATATTACAATATTACAGTGTAAATAATGGATATTTCGGAAATTTTAATAACATGTAAGATATGCATTTAACTAATTTGAGCAATGTCGTTTGTCTAACATGTTTTGAGATGTTTGTATTATGAGCGACATGGATTTAGTGTACTTGCCCAACTGAAGCTCTCTAATAACACAACTGCAATTGAATTTCTATTACGAAATGTGCCTGAGAGCTGTTTATTAGCAACTTCGATATGGCAGACTCAATATTTACCTGGGGGAGCTGCTCAAGTTGTTTGAGCTCCAGGTTCGCGTGCGGTAAACAGGTGCGCGATGCTTCGTTCGCTGCGCTGCCATACCTGAAGGCACCGTCAACTCGCGGGCAAGGCAGGTGGGCGGGGAAAACAAAACAATTACGCCGCGCTCCGGTAGTCCGTCGACGTTGCCGTGTTGTTGCCGGTTGCGAGAGACGCGCCAGGCAGCGAGATATCAGCAGCCTGTGGGCGATCGTTGAAACAACAGTGCAGGGTCCAACCCCCCTTGGCTCTCGTGGAACCCCTCGCGTCTCCCTCTAGTGCACGGAAAAATATTACCCTTCCTTCTCTCTCACACAGTTATAATTAGTTCCCGCAGCTGCTGTGATGGCTGGTTCACCGTAATTGCAACTCGCTCTCCCCGGAGCCTGTCACGATTCTACTCTCCACGGGGTTGGATGTTTCACCCTCAGATTCACCAGTGAAAATGAAAGGACAACACCTATACGAGGAATGCCAACTGTGATTTGTCCCGAAGTGAACTACTACTCTAGTTGGGAAGGACATGTTTACATTGAACATTGAATGAATTTAGCGTCTCAGCAACAGGTGTACAAGGAAAACAGAGTCAGCACTTCGACACTGAGCACCCATTTTTATTTGCAGCCGTGACCTCAACTCGTAGTGATTGATACTCTACGAGCCACGCTCATTCAATATAAATACACTCAGTCAAGAGCGTTTCTAGCTAATATATTTAAGTGTAAAGTACCAGTAATACATTTTAGTGAAAATGACTAGCACAAAGCATATCGGTTTAAAAATATTGAAATTATATATTTTACATAATATATATTATTTATATATTAAAATTATAGGATATTTTAACACGCACATTTATATATATATTCAAATTTGAATTTCTTTAAGCTCACGAATGCTTACTACGTATTTTCAACAGATCGATTTCAGATATAAAATTCCTTTGCTATTTATTCCCATTGCATTTGCTGACATTGCAGGTAATCATAGATAGATTTTAATAAACCGTTTAGTATTTAAACAGATTGGCTTAACTTTTAAACTGCAGGTTCAATAACTTCTCAGCTAGTAATATGCCATTACTATTCACGAGACGCAAATCGGGAAAACATTTAAAGAAACAAAATTCAATGTTAATACATATTTAACTACTATCCGAACCTTTACCAAAATTCATAGTAAAACGTTTTTTAATTAACAACAACAATGACGAGTATACAATAATTAATTTGCTATTTTCAACCTAGCCAGGGTTACATATGAAAACATTCAACTTAATTTGCATAACTTTACAAAAACACACAATGAAAACTGTTTCTGTAATAGTTGTTTTCAGTACAAAATTATAACTTTAAAGAAAAGTAATTTTAAATTTGTAAAATGCATAACGAACACCTTATTGCTTTACTTAATAACTTATTTGTATTTTAAAATCACAGTTAGGTGTTCGTGGTTAAACTGCAATCGTTTACGCTCAAGCATGTAGGCCCTACCACTTGTCACCTCGCTGAGTCTCTCATTTTAAAAATAACTAATTTTAATCTTGAATGTATTATTTTTGACGGTGCATGTCTGAAAATTTTAAACTGAAGAACAAGTACATTGGCACAACTTATAACAAGTGTGTCTTCAGACTTTGCTTCCATCTGCAAGCTGTCACACGTAAATGAAGGAATTATCTGTGTTAATAATCAAATCTACCAATAAAACACCACATACTTCACAGATTTTTTTAAAATTTTCTTTTGACAGTCATTTATTTCGCAATGGAGTTTGTCCAAACAAACAAATCCAGTCATACACTCCCAATGCACAGTTCTTTCAAAGATCACAGATTACTTGGCTTAACATCCGAAATGCCTATACAAAAGTACTACTCAACGAGAGCTACAATGAGCTGTAAACTGCATAGAAAACTGAAGGGTACATAAATCGTTTTCATACGTCTATTTAGTTAGCGGTCATCGAACCGGACTGCTAGGAATATCAGGCCAACCCTAATAGGTCACATTCGTGAAAAAAAAAATCAAAGTGTTTCTTACGAGTTTCTTAAAATACTGTATGCATTTTGCTTTGCAAATACAATTTTTTTTATATATTCCTGTTTCACATACATTTTCTCCCCCTCGGTTCAACATGGGCTTGAATGTGACATGTATCATTTCTTGAAATATCGCATAGTAAGAAAGCCATTTCTGTCGTCTGAAAGTCTGTGTTTGATATCTTTGATAACAATCTAAACTAAACATGTCTCAGTTAATTTCTGTCGGCATCGTTGTCACGCTATTTGTTTGTTACTTTTTCGCACACCTAGTTTTGTTGCATAGTTATTCTACTTTTCGTTTAGTGGCATCTTTCTTGATACAGCGCTTGCATTCGTTTACGCGAAGATATATTTTATTTTCTCTTGGATTTTGCGATTTTTTAATATTCTTTCTTAATACAGTTGTATTCCTTTTCGCAACAGTTTATAATACCACATGCATGCGGAAATGGCTAATACTGGATTTTCATAAAGTTTTTTTGTTATATTGGTTGACTTTCTGAGACTCGGTAAGATTCGCAAGTAATAGCGTATAACTGGAATCAATTTGTATCCAAATTGACTTTATACACTCCTTTTAATACTATTTATCATAAAACCTTTCTTCAATATTGGAAAAAATGGAAATAAAGTAACGTTCTACGCGTAACATGCATTGCAAGTTCCAATATCTTATATAATTTTGATAATTCGTAAATGTTTCCATAGACAATAAAGGCATATGAATTTCAATTAATGCTATGTATTATCCTTCCTTCTACCTTGTCTTTAGGCTTCAACAGATTATTATCTTTTCGAATTTATGAAAGAATCGACTAAAAACTACGTAACAATCATACCGTCGTATATGGACATTGCACATTAAGTTCTGATTTATTTCTCAAAGAAAAATAACTTTTAAAAATTACAACTAGTGATGCCAGGTCAACATATGTTTAAATCGTTCTTCGCCGAACGTAGTCGTGTTCGCCTTGTACGCCAAGTACGAACCACGTGATGCGCTTTGAGGCTGAGGGACGCAACAGTTCCCGTACACAGCCCGGCAAGAGAAGATTGCTTCCTAGCTTGTCATGAGTAAGTTTCTACGTGGGATACTCCCGTTGGGGTACGCAGATTGTCTCTCAACTCGCCCTATCGATGTTGATATTTGTGTTTGCCGCAGCAAGAGAGACATCGCACATTGAAATGGCATGTCGGCAGAGCTCTAACTCCGCGGGTGCAAGACCATTCGCTGCAGCCTTCAGCTCGTTGACTATACAGTTCGTAACTTTGATGCGAACAAGCAGTGTAGCAATACGTTGTTACAACATTTCTGAAATCAGTGTATTGTCTACTATAGGTAATTCGGGATAAAATGGCCATTAAATAAATAACCTTTGAAAACAATCACTAGCTGTCACCGCATATAATTTGATACTATAACAATTGTTTCCTTACTACTTATATGATTGGCAGCGAATTGTCGTACATAGTTCCGCGTGTTTTCATGTTTAAATGCTACAATAATGAAATTAAATCTACTGATTTCGACATATTTGTGTTTTACACAATTGATAAAATTTTTACATTAAACTATACGTTGCTAATTACTACAATCTATCTTAAACACGCAAACATTAAGTGACGTTTCCATAGAGGTTAGACATTTCCCCGTCGTTAGCCTTTACGTGCGGAAATAAATACAAATAAGTTGAAAATAGAAAGTTAGCAAGGCTTGAATGCTCACTTTATCCTGATGTAAGTTGGAGAGCTGCACTTTACATCAGAATTAGAGAATATTCATAGATTTTCGAGGGGTTTTCGTAGGTTCCGGAGAGATCTGTTTCAAATAACTGAATATGCGGATAACCACTGGAAAAAACTGTAAATAAATGTACTAATTCTGATGTATAGTGCCAACATTCTTAAAGTAAATAAGTACATATTTACTGAGATTCCAAAGGTATTTCACTGATGCAGTTCGTCAAATAGATATATCCGGAATCTGTGAAAACCATAGTCAAATCAGTGAATATTAACAACTTCCGATTTTGAGTGGGGTTTCTTTACTGACAGACACAGTGTGAGTAAAAAACTAATTCAAACGTACGTTGACCGCAGTCACCGTAAAAAAAGGATACAAAACCCGTAGTTAAAATTTAAGGAGTGCAAATGACTGCTAATGATAAAAAATTAAAACTTTTAAATTTACAAAAAAAGTGAAATATTAATTAAATAAAACATATATTCCTTTGAATCTAATCGAACGATTTTTCCGGTACCGCACTGTTTTTCCTTCATTAACAATAGTTATCGATTCGCTAATAACATCATCTAAAAATTTATTATTAAATTTTTAACATATCTGTTAGGCAAAATTTCTTACATATATGCTATTTGTAATAAAACTCGACGACCAAATTTTGTGTGTTATATTTAATCTTTATTTATTTAATATGGTTTACTATTGCAAGTTCAGAAATAATTGATTAATTTTTTTATTTAATACATTCAGTGTATTTTCCATTTCTATATCTGAGTTATTTGCTTCTATTTATAAAGGATAAAATTCGGAAACATTTTTTAAAATTAAAAATTATAAAAATGAAAATACGAAAAATTATTTTTTTTAATTATTATTTTCTTTACAATTTTACAAATTTGAACAAAGTTCAAACAACTGTTAGTGAAAAAAATAAAAATTAATTTTTTTTAGTACATGGAGTAAAAGTCAAACAGAGATGCTAAAGCTACGCCGAAGAGATTAAATAAAAACTCATTTAATAACGTACGGATTGAAATTAAATTTAAAATTGGTATTTTAAAAAAAGAAAATGAATAGTCTCCAGTAATACAAGTTAAATGGAATGTTTGAAAAAATTAGTACATACTGTCTCGAATGAATAAATTTAGTGACTAAAATATATTACAATAATATATTAGTTAAATGTGAAAAATGTTAAGAGTTTTATAGGCAAATAATATAAAAAGTAATGGGAAACTTAGAATTCATAGAGGTCTTCCTCTAGTAACTGGAAACAAAATTTAAAAGAATTATGAATAAAGAAACTAAATACTAAAGTCAAAAAAGGTTATTAAACGTTTTGAAATTTGTGGAAAAGAGTATGATCAATTTTATAAGAAAAATCGCAAACGATTTAAAAAACATTTAGAAGCAGCAAATAAAATACATAAAATTATACAATAAATAATGATTATGAAATATATGAACTAGCTGAAGATTTTATGGGAGATAAAAGCTTATTATACTGACTGCAAAAATTATGAAAGAGATTCAGCAATACTTTTAATGATGTAAAACATATTATAATAAATTAAAAAGCAACTTGAAAAAAATTTTTCAATGGAAACTTACGTTTTTATGCTCAGTATAAAAGAGGATTAACTGAAGAAGAATATCACGATACGTATTTTAAAATTAAAAATGTAACTATTTTAAGAACATCAGACTTAAATGAGTGTTATGAAAGTAATAATTCAACAATTTAACTGAAATCGGGAAATTAGAAGCAAAGGATTTCAATGGGTACTAAACGTAATAAATAATCTAGAGTTAAGAGTAAATAAATATAATCCGTTAAACAAAATTCTTATGTTGATCTTCCACAAAAATTTAGGATAAACAAGCTGTTATAAATGTTCCAAATAATAGTCAAAAATTTTAAATATGTTATATATTTTATCAGCACTTTACACCATGAAAAATCATCCAAAATAAGTTAACGTTTATGTCTTCGAAGGAAAAAAAAGTAAAAATGAAGAAAATTACGAGGTAGAAGAAGCAGAAACGTTTATAATTTATTAAAATTATAATGAAGAAAAATAAATAATAAAGATAAATTCCAAACGAAATATAAATATGTATATTTATTTATTTATTTATTTATATTACCAATTAACTGTTACAGAAAATAAAACTGATAAGCATATAAATTTTTATAATTATATTAATAACGAAAGAAATTATAATTTTTGTTGGATATAAAGTCATTCTTGTCATGTATGATTACAACTTTTAAAAAAATACTAGAAAAATTTTTTTTGTGGTAGATATTTACAGCATTTTTATTCTGAAGACAAATTAAATAATCACGGAAAAGACGGTAAATAACATGAACGCGTTCGAGAATAACTTCCAAATGAAGAAAATATTATATTTGAATTTTAGAATTATAAGTATTCTTTAAAAAGTACATTTTACTATTTATGCTGATTTTGAATGTATAATAAATAAAATAGATACTCGTGAACTAAATCCGGCTAATTTGTATACAAAGGCGTACCAAAAACAAGAGCCAGTAAGTATATCTTATTACATCAAATATGAAAATATAAATTATAAACCCCCAATGTTTTAAAGAAAAAATGCCTCTCGTGTTCTTGTAAAAATGTTAATCGAAGAAAAAGAATTAAAGAAATATATGAAAATTAAATAGCAATTATTTCATTAACTAATGAAGAAATAAAGATTTATTTGGCTGCATAGCATTGTCATATTTGTGAGAAACCATTAGGTACTATTGATGAGACTGAGGAGCCAATAATTGACTAGGTATTGGATCACAATAATTTAACTGGAAATTTTGGAGGAGCGGCCCACAGTAAATAAAATTAAATTATCAAAGCCCAAATTTTATTCCTGCTTATGTTCATAATTTATCAAGGTATGATACATATTTATTTATAAAAAATTTCGGGAAGTACGAAAATGAAAATAGAATCAAATTAATACCAAACAATGAAATACATATTTAATTCACATTACGTGTAAATTTTGGAGTAAAATTTAAATTTTTTGACTTCTAGTACTAATGTTATTTTTATTTATTTATTTTTTTTTTTAATTTTACTAAAGAACAATTTCGAGAAGCGTCTAAATATTTTTCAGAAGGCCAACTTGAAATGTTTTTTCTAAGGTGTATATTCATACCATTGTATGGATTCTGAAGAAAAATTTAACGAAACAGAATTACCAAAATTCACATTCCTGATACAGATTATGAATATATAGGAATATTAGGAATACATTTAATATTAAAAATATGTGCGAATATACAGAATTATATAATCAATCTTATGTGGCTGATATATTTGAAAATTTTAGAGATGTTTCTATAAAAACATATAAATTAGATCTTTCTTGGTATTTTAGCAGGAGCTGCAGTGGCCGAATGGTCACACCATTCGCCTCCCACCAAGGCGATCCGGGTTTGATTCCCGGCGGGGTCAGATCTCGGATTTTCGCATGTGGGAATCGTGCCGAACGATGCCGTTGGTTGGCGGGTTTCCTTGGTGATCTCCCGTTCCCCCGCCTCTTCATTCCGGCGCTGCTTCTCACTCACTTCATGTCACCTCTTACCAGCGCTGAAGACCTCGATGTTATGCGCTGACTAAAATCTCTTACTGAATCTTGGTACTTTACTGCTTGGGATGCAATGTTAAAACATACAAAAATTGAACTAGAATTATTAACTGATTATGATCAAATATTTATGATTGAAAAAGGAATTAGAGGTGGAATATTACAATGTTATAAAAATTACACAAAACTAAATAATACATGTGAAAAAATGTATGATCCTAAAATTGAAAATTCCTATTTTGAACATTTAGATGCAAACAGTCTATATGATTGGGCAATGACACAATATTTTCCATGTGAAAGTTTTGATTGGGTATTTTCTATACTCAATGATTCAAATGATTGGGAGAAAATATATACGAAATGTGTAGAACAATTCAAATTATGGCTATAAATTAGAAGTCAATTTAGAATATCCTAAAGAATTACATGATTAACATAAATATTTGCAATTAGCTACAGAAAATATTTAAAAAAATGCAGGCTCAAAAACAAAAACAAATATTATCTTCATTATGTGATAAAGAGAAATGTATATTATATTATTTAAATCTTAAATAATTTTTTTAGGAATGGAATTGAAACTAAATATAGTGTATTAACATTTAAACAATTAAATTGGTTGTAATCATATATTGATATTAACACAAAATATAAGAGCAAATGCCAAAAAAAAATGTTTGAATAATATTTATATACATTAACGAATAATTCTGTATTTGGAAAAACAGTGGAAAATGTTAGAACATTGTTGGCGTTATATTATGTATAAATAATAAACACGTTAGAAATTAATTGAAAACCGAATTTAAGGACAGGAATATTTTTAGTATATATTTAGCTACAAGTCATATGAACGAAACAAAATCATGTTTTAATATACCAATTTATGTCGGAATGAGCATATTAGATTTGCCAAAAACTTTAGTGCGTAGTTATCACTATAATGTTATGAAACCAAACTATGGAGAAATTAATGAATTATGTAATACAGATACAATTCATTAAAACATTATATAAAAACAAATGTATTTCCGAAGGCATGAAAAAATGATTCAATATTTTGATACTTCAGATTATGGAAAAGGTAATAGAAATAATATTTCACAAATAAACAAAAAAGTTAAAGGTAAAATTAAAGATGAAAATAATGGAAAAATTGTGCAAGAATTTATTGCAGTGATATCTAAAATATATGCTATAAATGTTGAAGAAAGTGATATTTAAAAAGGAGCAAAATGTATTAAATTTAATTTAGTTCAAAATTAATAACATTTGATGACTAAAAAAATTGTTTATTCAAAAAAGAAATATTGAATAAAAATGTGAACCTAATAAGAAATAAGAATACACGAAATGTTTCAAATTAATCTATAAAAAGGGCATTAAGTGTTGAAGAAGGTATAGTATTAATTATTGTAAATGTTATTGATACATTACTGTGGTGTTATAACCAAATTAAAAGGGAATAAAACCATTTTAGAATAATTAAGGATCTAATATATTAGAAAGTAAGTAATTCTGGTTATATATATACACACACACATAAGACTATAATTACTTACGAAATTTCTTCAGTGATTATCTCATTCTTTATATCATATATAAGGTGTTGTTCACTAATTAACACCACATTACAAATTGTTGTAGCTTTGATTGCTTTATTACATGTACTGTTAATTTCAAATAAGTGCTTTTTTTTTGTGAACAATAATTCAAATATTTTAAATATTACAGTTGACCAATTTCATGTATATTCTTTTTCAAGCAATTTTTTTTAGATTAACTCTTTCGAACTTTATCTCCAGTAGCATATTTGGTTTAGAAATTATTTTATTATTTTAACTATTAGCCAGAATAGAGGCTTCATTCTATTTATTTAAATCAACAGACTTCATTTTGATAGCTCTATGAATGGTATTATTGTAACTACTTATTAACTTTGGTAAAATATCTACCCATTCTTGTATAGTGAACATTTCCATATTTTTTCTTTCAATGTCGGATATAATCTGTAAACAACACTAGCTTTCTTACCACTAAATGTTGAATAATGTTATATGTTGTTGAAATCATTCCTTGATTTTTGAAATATTTTCTTACACATTCTTTATCATTATCTGTTTGAAGGTGTTTAACCTGTCGATAATTGAATATAATTTTAAATATTATTGTAAAATTGTTTTAACCAAATTTATCCTAAACTGGCATAGTCGTTGCGAATTTGGAAAAAAAAAACATCAATTACAGTAAGCTGTACTTAAATCATTTGTTAGTTATTGAAATACGTTTGAGTGAACCTGAATCCATTTCGACTAAATCTGCTTGCCAGAGATCATCTATTCCAAAATATCAAGCTGCTTATCTAGGAAAATTTTTTCGAGCTACTTTATGAATTTCATTTGCAATGTTTCCTTTCATATTCCCACAGATAAACAACACTGATTTTTCAGTACCACAACATCTAAAAATATATTTTAGTAAATTTTTTCAATATATCGTTTGGTTTTTATATTTGAGACAGTACACATTTACAATATAAGTGTTCATTTATACATGCAATAAGTGAAAGTACTTTTATTAAAAGTTTATACTACATAAATAAAAATGGATGTTTTTTGGACATTAAAAATAATAAACTTGCATACAATTGTAAATCAGTATTATAAATATTGATAGTAAAATTTATCCTAGGTTTAAGGCGAAGGAAAGAACTGATATTTAAGAACAAAGAATCCTAGGGAAGAACATTGTGTTAAATATAACATATTTAAGAGTACCGAATCGTTACTCTTAATAAATGAACACCCACACACAGTATTTGTGAACGAACCTGGTTTGCATTCTTTAATTATGAAATAGAAAATTAAGAAAGCAGAAAATTTTCAAGATTAGTAATTGAACAAGTTTTACCATGTATGAGAAAATTTCGAAAATATAAATTACAAAAAAAAAAAAAAAATACGTGTAATGAAGCCACAAAACAAAAGTTCAATATATTTTTGTTTACATGGAGGAAAACCTACTATTAAATGAGTTGAGGCTAAGTGACGATGAAGTTAGGGATAAATAATTTAATAGTATATTAATATATCCTCAAAAATTAGAACCTTTAAAAATAACTCGAGAAATAACAACCAATGTTGGTAACGGAACAATTGACGAAATTGTGTTAGATGTTTTAAATGAAGAAAAATTAAATAATATCATTCTCGGAGTGCATGGTAATCAGGAAGAAATTATTTTACGGAAAATATTTGAAACTGAGTTATATTCTAAACGATATAAAATTTGAAGAAAAATAAATATGTGGCATTTATGGATAGATATGTTAAAATAAGTTAATCCAAGCATAAAATTTAAGTTTTAGTATGTTAAATATATTATATTATATCTTAAACTGTTAGAACACCTGTTTAAAGTGTTTGAATATCCATTTGAACCGTTCGAACACCCGTTTGACCATTAAAAAATTTTTATTTTATAATTGTGTTCTATACAAATGATAACGGAAAAACAAGATATAAAAATTTTATTAAGAAGAAGACAGCTGATTGAAAACTTTAAAGAATTAAAAAAAAAAAAAAAAACAAAGAAATTTATGAAAAAAAATGATGAACAGGAATAACCAATGTTTGATGCAATTGAGGCGGTAGCTGGAATAAGGGCCTATTGGCCAAAAGTGGTTTTCGAGGAAATAGACATTAAAGTTTTCATTATTGCACCATTAACTTACACACACATAAATGTTATAACTAGGTGGCATTATAATAAATTTGACTTATTCTGAAAAAAGTTAGAGGATAGTTATTATAACACAGTTGTTTCTAATTTTAAAATCAAAATTTAAAAAAGGATGTTATGGGCCCTTCTTCTGTAGAACATTGTTTTATTGTATTTGAGTTGTCTCTAAAAATAATATTGTACTGTTTTTTTGAAAAAAAGTTTTATTCATTAGGGCACAATATTAAAAAAAAAAGTGTTCAAGATATTTTTCATGTAGCTATTACGTAGAATAATGGGGGGAAATGTAACTATTTACATCAATAAAGTATCGCAGCCAATATGACTACTTTTAAAAAAATATTTCTGTATCATACATTTTTAAATCTCACACATATTTTAATATGACTTATAAAACAATGGAAAAAATGAATATTTATTTACTATTCACATTTTATGAAAGTCAGTTTTAAACACAAGTCAACAAAAAATCTTTTCTCTGAAACGTTCATAAAAAAATACGAAATATAACGTATAGTACCACAACATTTTAAAGACATATCAAGCTGGCAATATATCTATTCAACTTTAAACAATCTAACGATTTATACACAGTACCACAAAATATTCTCTTTTTAATTACATGGCAAGCAGGAAATATAGCTTTTCATAAATCCTTTAAACAATCTCTGGTATTCTTGAAAACACACCATCATGTTAGTACTTATAACACATTTTGTTAATAACTGTTCTTTAAAAAAGGTTTATAATATATTATATTATAAACCATGTATCTTGAGTCATTATGCACCATCTTCAACGTTGTCATTTTCATCATCCGCTTCAACAGCATTGGAACTTTCTTGTAAAAGAGTTTCATAAAACTCTCTACTTTCCTCCTTTAAAAACCCGTAGAAGTTTCTAATATCATTTATTTTGCTTGGTTCAATGCAACTTTGTTTGCTGGTTCAAGAGTCAGATCATCCGGAAAGCCCTTTAACATACTTGAATGGTTGGGCAACCATTTAGTATGAACACGACACTAAAAGCATACCACATGTTTTATATTTCAAAATACAGTATTGTTGAATTTTAAATGCACTGTTCTTGCCTTTTGGGGTTTTTTCAAAAAAAGTTATAAGAGCTTTGTCCCAGTCAAACACAATGCTAGAGTCGTGAAGTAAATGGAATGGTGAAGTATGGTTCCTGCATGTTACTATTCGTTCTAAGTACACTTGTGGGGTTTCAACAGTTTCTATCTTTCTTAAAGCATTGCACACCACCCCAAAGTGTCTGTAACATTGTCCGAACGTAAGGCCTCTAAGAGAAAAAATGTTAACAATCTCAACATTGACAGTCTTAGAAAGCCAACAGCAAAATCTAAGTATGGTCTTTTTTTTATTTTGTCCACCAGCTGCGTCAGACAACATAATAACCTTTTTAACATTTGGAAACTCATTGATTTTTTTGCTAAAAAAATCAAAAAGGAATGATGCAACAGTATTAGCTCCTTTTTTACACTGAGATTCCTGAAAGGTGTACATGTACGACGAACCATCGTTATGCACGTGTACACAAAATAGGACAAGGCCATAAAAGCCTTTTGTAAAACTGAGATGCAACTGTAAGCTTTGGGAGAGGAAAATTCTGAGCGTAATCAAACTCGAGGACTACAACTTCATTCCTTTATTTTGCCATTTTCAGGTATTCATTCTTCATTTTCAAATGTGCTTCCACTTTTTTTTACGTACATTATGCTGCACATAATATTCATCTATTGGATTTCGTTCTAATTTGATCTCACATTCTTTACAATAATCACATGTATCAGTTTTAGGCCTTTTTACATCAAAGTGTGTTTCTCTGAAAAATTTGAAGTAGGATTTTAATTTCATATCGAATGATCTTGAAAGTAATCCTGGAAAAGGCTGAAAATCTTCTTAATATTTAGATCAGGGTTTTCAAAGTACAATCTGTTTGTCTTAACACAAGTATGGTGTACTGGCCTATGTGGGATACTTTGTAAATGCTACATGGCTAAAGAATACACATCAGGTTGAATTTTCTTGTGGTTTTATTGTTTCCCTCGTTTGTCATCTATGGAGTCATTATTCAGAAGTTTCTTCTGCAAAATTCTTAAATGTTTAGGCCCAAACTGATACAAATTGCAAATAAGTGATCTGAAAACTGCTTTCAAACAACCATTACTTTTAAGCTGATATTTCTAGGTGTTATTTCTGTTTGCACTACCATTTACAGTTTTCTTTTGTTTGCTTTGGGCATCTGCCAAACACATTCATCCAGCAAGAAAAACATCTTGGGGTTTTTTTTTTGTTCCCAAGGTCGTAAAGCTCAACAAATAACGTTTATTGGCATTCCAATAAAAATTGTCCACAACATTTTCCCAAGCAGCAATTTTAAACAATAGAAAATGTCTTACCTGGAATAGCTTTTCCAGTAAACTTAGACACATATTCTTGCCCACTTTGTCTTTGTATTTTGGCCGCATTTTGTTTCCAGTCTTCTTTCCTTTGTACTTTATGTTTTGCCCCTTTAAGAACGGAACTATCCAAAATACTTTGACGGCTAGCCATTACTTACAAACACTACAATGTTATAAAATGCTAATCTCTTCCATTGTTGTTAAACACTAACTGAAACAGAGCAAAAACACTGTTTCCATGTTTGCTTACTACCAACCTTACGAATCAAAATATCCTAATAAAATTTGGTAGACATAGAGAACAAAGTATGGAGAGTGTATTTATGCACTCTCCCGAATAAGGGCCTATACATCCATAGGCCGTTATTCAAGCTACCACCTCAAATGATAATTTAAGCAAAAATAGAGAAAGCTATAAACAAGAATAAGAATTTTATTAATACGCTTATTTCCGCTGTTGTGAAGCAAACTTTAGATTACCACTACCACCGGAATAAACATAATATAAAAGGGAACAGTTTAAAGATGAACACACTGGTGAGGCATTTAAGTATTTAACATAGGATATAGTACAATTAACTAACTAAATAACTTAATTTACTGGTGAAAAAGGAACTGAATTATTAAACAATTTTATTTTTGTATTAAGACCCGAAGGAAGTTAAATATATATCGGAGATAGTGAAGTAATATTTTACAATGATAAACTTATAATTGGAGGTAGACAATATGTTGGAACTGATGGTTTGTGGAAATTGTTAACACCCAAGGATGTTTCGTAAAGTGAGTATACATATGCTGATTATCAAAACTGAAGTCAAATTTTAACAAATACAAATTACGTTTTTTTTTTTCAAGAAATGATCCGAATTCTGGAACGCCAAAATCTAGCAGAGGTGACAAATTGCCAAATATTGTAAAACTAGTTTATGGATCGATAAAGAAAAAAAACATTCTTACCAATGTCTGGTAATTGCAATAAAAATTTTACAAATCTTTCAAAATAATGCACATGAATGGTTGGTGTCAGAAAACTTATTTATCGACTTGTCGTAATTCATGGTGAAAAGAATACTGGGAATAAAATCTATTACAACGAAAAAGTTGGAATAATGGATATGTTGAATAATAAATTTAATGATTTTGTTGTAAACAATCCTAAAGGAATTCCATATCTGATACGAATACTAAAGACCATTCCTCTTTATTTTTGGGACTATGAACATCACGGAAAAATATTACTAATTAAGTCTTTACCATTCGAATTACATGTGCCAGGGGTACCACTTTTAGGCTCTGGAACAAGACCTTAAGATATGTTAGAAATAAATGATATACCAACAATACATTTAAATGCTGCAGCTATAGAACATTACACAACTTTCTATCATCATAAAGATTTAGCTGAAAGACATGTTGCTGGTCAATGAACTAGAAAATATAGCTTTTAAAAGAACTTTTGCTCCAGATGCTGATCTGAACCAAAGATTATGGGGTGGTGTAACAGGATCAACTATGCATATTAAGCGTAAACTTAGCTGGGGAATAAAATAAAACACTATTAAACTCTTACGTATGATTTTATTAAAATTTTTACACATAAACGATTTAAAATTTTTAATATAATCTTATGAAATGCTTTACATATTAACGAATATGAGAAATATTGTATTTCAACTGTAGAATAGAAGAAACTTATACTAAAATACATAATTATAATACACTTGTTAACCACGATTATTTTCAGAGGAACAGATTTAATATTACTCTTTTGGTTTGAAAGTACAAGGCATGAAATTAATTTATTTATTTAGATAACCAACCTCTATTTATCTTTATGAGGGATGAATTAGTAAAAGAAGCCATAATAAAACTAGAAATTTATAGAGAAAAGATACAGGTATATCATAACAGATATAGTTTAGAATTGGTTGGTAGCGTAGATCATTCATTTGAAAAATTATCTAGTGACAAGATAACTTTTAAAATCCCACCATCTTACAATGGAGTACAACGCACAGTTATATTTACAAAAATACATATTTTTAAGGATATAACATAAAAAAATTATAATAAATAATGGGTACCTTTGGAAATGATCTAAAGAAATCCTGTGCTAAAGAAAGTAGTTGGGTTGAAGATCAAATTAAAACATCTGTAACACTTCCACAGTTACTTTGTTTTGTTGTGAAAATTAAATTAAAGCGTTGTTTTCTTTACTTACTACAGTTAATATTAATTTACTTTATTTAATTGGCATCCTTACCAACATAAGGTCATTCTCTATAGTTTCTACAGTTTTATTGCGATAATTATCATTTTTTAGTCTTAAACAAGAGAACGTATCAAAAATCTGTAACTGTTTTGTTTAAAATGATTTTTTTTTCGTGACGGCCATTTTTTTTTCAAAGCAAGAAACTATACGATTTCAACTAAAATTCAATTTCACCAGAATTTCTTCATTTATGTGATTAACTAAATCTATAATTAAAGGTTATGGTATAACGTGAAAATGTTTCGTGCCAACATAACCTTGAAAACACTGCAGTTTGTTGCAGCATGTATTGGGTGATACACGTATGACACAGCGTAGCTCTCTTCAGACCATTAACAGGTATCAAATATTACAATAGCGGGATTATTATTAACTCAGTCAAATAGGGTAACAGCTCCAAGTTCAAGCGACAGTCGGTAATCTTTTTTATACGCTGAACGTATGTTGAAACCTAGCAAACAGCCAAGGTTTCCCGTGATAAACCATTATCTCTAACTACACTGTTTACTGCCTTGAAAAAATCAGGCAGCAAGGAGACGACAATTTGAAACAAGAACGCCAAATAGATTTTAATATCTTCTTTCATTTAGGCATACAAAATTAATATCACTTAAAAATGTAAAAGCAAGAGAGAATGGCCTTAATTAACGGTGGAAAATTTCTATTCGTAAACTCGTTTACAAGAATGTCAACTATTGTCCTAAAATGTAGTAAAATCGTCTTTAACATGGTGTAGATAATGTATTCAGTATACTGCTAAAGCCTTATTAAATTAACGACAAATAAAGTCGGGTTTTGCTACCGAAAACATTTTTTTTACCAAATGTGAATGTCATATCCTAATAAAATACGAGTAGGCTTTTTGATTTCGCAATACTATATCTTAAGAAGCCTCTTAGAATTTATTGAAATAACGCTATAGTAAAACACAAAAATTTACACAACACTAGTTAATATTTTTAAGCTATGGGTTCTCGTTTGCAAGTGTGTTTATGTATGGTGTAATGCATGACATTTTACACACAGCAGGAATACTATTTGCATTTCGTTTACTACCTTCGCCGGTCCACATATACTGTTATATTATGTTGCGTAGTATGTTCTCTGCTCTATTTTCATATGTTGGTCGCTTATAACCGCAGATATGAGAGAGGAGGAAAATTAGGACGTGTGAGGGAGAGAGTGAGAGAAAGAGAGGAATGAGAGGTATAGACCGAAAGTAATGTTGTACTTGCACATAATATTACTGTTGATATTTCAGCTGAATTCAAAACGACAAACTGTGAAATTTCCCTTTCAGCACTTTTTTGATTCGCTGAACTGCTCCATAAAACAAATAGCTGTTATGAATAAGCTTCCGAGTTTTAATAAAGTTTTTTATTAATTCAAGCTACACTCACCAAATTATTTGAAAACATATATGTTTGTTAATGAAATTAAAGTGATTGGGGCTTACCATTCTTTGTTTACCAAGAATTTCGCGTGCAGCACATTGAAAGTACAATCTGGTATCTAGGGCTTATTAAAGTTGATAATTGTAATTTTTGTTTCATACAATATTATTAGATGAGTACACTTAAATATATAATTAGGATACGTGCTGCCCTGTATATTAACCTGAGAAAAAAAGTTGTGGCATCTCATAGGATTGATATGTCGTTAAAATAATACGCGAAATTGTTTGGGTAAAATCGTCTGGACAGCATATTTTCGGTACGAATACGTTGGTTATCACACTACATGAGCAATCAACACGTATTATTAAGTAGCTACATAACAGGTACAAACCCGGACAGTCAGCTAAAGGACATGTAACCGGTACACGAATAATACGTGTTTTGCAAAATGTGTTTGAGTGGTAGTTATACATATCTACAATTCCTGAGAAAAAAAAAATCTGAGTCTTTTTTAGTACTCGTAATGGCTATTTGTTTTAAAACTTTTAGATGTTTAAAACATTATTTAAAAAAAGATTCGAAGAGAAAATCTCTTTCATATCTAATCAAATATAATGTCGATATCGTATTACGTTAAATATACTAAACTTATTTGTCAACCTTACAAATGTCACATTTATTGACGTCTAATGAATATCTACAACCTTAATCACGACCACTTTGAAGTGTTCGTTATACCAATCAACGGTTTTGTTAGCGCGTTAATTGAAGAATGAGGGCACAAGACTGACTTCACTAATAATTTAGTAAGGGAGAACATTTATTTCACTTCACTGCAATCAACACAGAAATTATTGTTTACTTTGAGCAGTTTTCGAAACTTACCACTCCGCTCGGAGACCTTATAGAATACCGTAGGCGCTGGAAACTTGCCCAGAACTCGCGACTATAAGTTAGTCCTTGCGACATACTGCAGAACCGCAACGAAATCTGACGGTCCTATTTCGCATTCGGTAGCAGTCGTCCAAATAAGTAAACATTCATGTCTTAGGGGGACAGGACATCAGGGACTGACTCCATAACTAACAATATACGTGACAAAAGTAATATTGTTGCACATGCAGTTACAAATTGAAATTGGCGACATTTCGTGTGGAATGCAAGACGGTTTGGACATTCCGATGTAAACACGAACTGTGTCGCTACGAATGTGCTCATTAATCCTTGGAACATTGTCGTACCAGTACTGCTTAAGACGCAGCTCACAAATTCCTTTCTGGCTCAGCTGTTGTGCGAGACTTTTGTGGGATAATATTTTACGGGGGCGGATATCTCAGGCGCAACAACTCGTTCAATGTGGGGTTATGATTTGGAGCGTCGTGCGCGCAAACAACCGTTCATCTCAAATACACACTACAAGTGAAATGTGCAGCTCGTAGTGACATCGTAGAAGCTCTGAGAGCCATGGCCATTAATCACCTGCAAGAGTTTCAAATGTCCAGCAAAATTCAGTTCGCGTTAACCTCAGTGATTTTCAGTGAGTGCAGATATTTTCTTTGTCAGCCTTACAACCAAAACACTCATGTAATAGTTATAAATAGGACACTATAAAGAGTCAGATAAATTCACTCCCGTACTTATGAAAGAAAGATGAATAGTCGACTCAGACCGACAACACATTTAGTTCGTGATAAATTAGTACTTTATTCAGACAAGTCAAATCAGAAACAGATCGCCCAAACCAGTAAGTCCTTCTTAGGAGTAATTTGTTTTCTCCAACTTGAATCGTGTATGTGATTATTAAATTGCTTTGCCACCGTCTGGCTGCAGATGGCACGTGGTAACGTAGATCACGCGAAACACTACGGCTTCTTCGCCTACGTTAATTATCTAATCGGACTAATCAACGACTTCTCTTTGTGTTACGACGAATCGTTCGCATGTGTGTGGTGACCTCTTCGACCATGTTCAGATGTAACTGCTGTTATTTTTGTACCAGTAGACTTTTTTGAAGTTACAAGGACCACTTCGACTGTTTCAGCGAGCTGTGGTACCGTTTCAATGGAGCCGGTGACGTGTTTGGCTGTGACGGAAATAAGTTAGGCTGTGGCGCAAATTCCTTTGACTGTGCCAGCAACCTTATTGGACTTACGGGGCGATACATTCGGTTTCGCCTGAGATATTCTTAGCAGCGCCAGAAGAATCCTTACAAAGTGTACAATGGGTTGCCTGAGTTTTCTTCTGGAACAGTCCTTAGTCGTACTGTCGAGGCACCAGTGTCTCTACTGCGCTATGGAATTCAAAAGGATACTCACGAAACAAGTTCTTGAATTAAATTTACACAAAACCCAATATTTTGATAGTGAGCAAAACTCTGCGTATTTTACACTAACAAAATAAAAAATATATTTATATATAATGTATTCCCCAGGGTGAAACAATTTGTGAAGTAAATTTTTATCATTTAGTAAATGCATTTGTTAATTTTTATGTTTTTATGTAAAATTTTAAGAAAATTGATTATAAAATGTATTTATTTTTCAGTTGTGTGAGTCTTGATCTATTTAATGATCGTATACGGTGAAGAAAATACGATTGAGGTGCACACAACATACTGAAAATATCAGTATTGAAGTTATTAATTCATCAATGGTGCAATAAGTACTCAGTGTTCCATTTCATAAAATTGTTTACGAGTTCGGACCAGAAATAGGTTTGTTAAGAGTCATTTACTTTATTCAACATGGCCTCCATCCTTCTCGACAAAGGTTACAAATATTTCATGTGGAGCTGACTGACATCTTGTGTCGAATGTTTGTCACGGTTTTCACAGACTGACGAAATGATTCAAACATTAAACATATTTAAAGTGTTTATGAAATGGGTGTGGTTTGTGGAGAGAGAGTGGTTAACTAGTTCAATTCGACAAACAATATATGTTTACGCCGTTTGAGGAAATAATATTTTTGATGTCGAAAAGGGAGCAGACTTCATATAACATTTACACATATTTCTTGAAAATTATGTTAACAATATAGCACAGTTTTTCATAGTGATAAATAATATAATATTACATATTTAGTAACTCAAATAAAATTGATGAGGACAAAAATAAGTCAAAATTATTTTTTTTTTTTGCTTTTTATAAATATTGTCTATATCTCAATTTTAAAAAATAAATAATCTACGTGGACTACGTCGACAGTGGTAATTGATGTGACCTTTAAACCATTCTTACAATGGGGTTCTAATATAAATTGAACCGATTATTGTGAACATACGTCATTACGAGCGAATGTTTCCGTGTTGAAGATACATCTCACAATAAAACAAAAATAATACAAAATATAAACTAGCAATAGTTGTATATACGACTATATTACTTTTCGGAGGGGCCGCGGTTGGTGCAGTGACTAGAACTATCGCCTTCCACCAACGCGATCCGGACTCGATTGCTGGCTGGGTTGATCCACGTATTTTCGCATGTGGGAGATGTGGCGGACGATGCTGCTGGTCAGTAAGTTTTCTCGGGTATTTGCTGTTTCCCCAGCCCCTCACTTCTCTCACTTGATGCTACACCTCACCAGCGCTAAAGACCTAGATGCTAAGTGTTGACCAAAATCTCTTCACTCCTCCTTTTCAGGATTGTCTGTATAGTTTATGCTTGTCAGTAAATATATGCTGGCTTTTATTTATTGCTTCTTATTTTATTCTGGAGGTTTTCAGTAACACTACAATATTAATGATCGCTATAGTGTACGTCAACAGAAAAGGCTAATTTGTTGTCGAAACTTAAGTTGTGACTTTGAAAATGGAACGCAGGACAACTTAAAATTCACGGCGGGACAGGAACTGCGAGCATTGAAGAATGTGGTGTAGGAACACCTATCGAGATCACCCATTATGTCTACAGTGCTGTTAGCAATGCGGCTTAAACATAACTGTGCGTAGCGAGAAGTTCACTAACGCACCCATAAGAAGCAGGTTTCACCTTTGGTGCGTGAGTTACCACCAACTGTATTGCAGACAAAAGGCAATGTATTGCTTCGAGTAATAAAATATGCCACATCACGTAGTAGATGGGTAGAAAATCGTATGTGCAACGAATGTAAGGTGAACGATATATTTTGACCACAAGTGCTCAATGTAAAAATAGTGAAACACGGTTTTGGGTGTCAGTGACGGTGTGTTTTCCCCAAAAGTAACTTTGTCCTCAAGTAATTAAAACGGGGCCCCTTTAAGACGTATATAACACTAAGGAAATTTTGGCTGACTGATTATTGTATACATTAGGAGTAGTTCCGATATTTTCACTCTCTCAGAATGAAAATTTTCCAATGCAATAAATCACAGTGTGCTCGCGAGCGGTTTGTGGGTAATGCGGGCCTGGATATTGAATGGCCAGTCCAGAACACAGACCTCTGTTCCATCAAGTAGCTGTAAAATGAAACGGAACGGTAACTGCGCCCCAAACCCCAACGACCCTCGTCACTTACTGCACTTGATACATTGTTGCAGAAAAAATAGTCTGCAATTTCCCCTGATGATGTTCCTGGTAAACAGATTTCTTCACGGAGCTAGAAATGTAACAAGGGTGGAAGGGGTTATTTTTTTAGTTTGAATGTCACCTACTTAGCCACATATTCCAACGCTTTAAGTGCTTTACAGTACCTTTTACGAAAGATTTTACGACGTTTTATATTAATTAAGTTTCATAAACCAGTGTAGCACTATATTTCAACTAAAAGCTCTCGTTAAATACTTCAGATCTATTTAATTAAATACTTTACAAAGCATACATTTGCACATATATTTTAGTTATTCAGTATACACATTTTAGTTACTTAATTTGAAATATTTTATATAAAGTACAGTCAAATATCTTAAAGAAATTTCCACTTAATCCGTACATTGAAAGTATTATGAAATATTCATGCTTCACTTTTTCAAGTATCAGTCACTGCATAGCTATTACCTTATATATCCTTCATCGCTCTAGTCAACTTAATTTTCAGACGATTTCTTATGTCCTCTTCTGTTACTAAGTTTTATTCTGTCATATTGCATTACCCCCATTTATCTAAGTTTACGTTTTAAAGTATATACTTACTGAACAACTTCGTTGCAGCCTATATGAAAACGGGGCCATAGTTTTAACGATAGCCAAAGATTTAGAACAATACAGTTGTATATAAATATCTAATTCTAAAAAAATCCTACACGATTAAATTTAAAAGTAATGAAATGCTGTTCCACAATCATTTGACATATAATAAACAAACATTTCAGTAGACGAACATTTCATATCAAATATAATTAAATAATAATGGCGGCAATGCTGATGTATTAATGTAAGATTATATACGTAACTATCATTACACATAATTAAAAAAAGAGTGGCACTGATATCTGAACTTAATCATAAGAACTCTGTGTACATACTATTTTCAACGCTTCGTATGTTCTTCGGTTTTCGTGTCGGACGGACGCATCACGAGCCTATCATTTTCAGCGTTTTCTATTTCCGGTTGTGTTTTTTTAGACACGTTCCAAATAAAGGTTAATGCTGTTTCTTTTATCTGTGCGCTGTTCAAAGTTTTAGTAGAATACGTAACAATATTTTGTGGATATACTGACCGTTAATGACAACGTTTGTTTTCTCCAATTCCGTATGTTTCCGTAGTTCATAAACGTAGAATAAAACTAGAAAATTAATTTGTGTACTTGATACTTCCCGAAGTAAAACGTTTTCAGACGTGCACTCTGATATTTTCTATGTTAAAAAATTTTAACTAAACTAACGCGTCTCGTCAGTAATGTGTCTGATATTTCTTGAGTGTAGAGTTTCAATTGTAAGAAAAGATAGCTACAAGAGATCAGGCCTAATAATGTGTGAATTTACTCGATAAGCAAGTATCTACTAGAGAACCAAACATAAATTCATTTCTACTATTCTTATTGACCGCTTTACGCTTAAAAAATCCATTTCAAATTAAAGTTTTCCACAAGCATTATTTTTTAAACAAACAGCAATTCTAAAAAATTTTTTTGCCAACTTTCTAAGCAAGAATATTTTCTCGAATAACGAATTTCTGAAGAACACACTCTGACGTCGTCATTTCGTAAATTCTTATGAACACATTTAACTAACGCATCATTCTGGGTAAATGTTTGCTCGCAAAGTTGGTAAATATCATTATCTGGGATCGTTAGTTTGGCGTCTTTTTTACCATATGACTTTGAAAAATGTGTAAAATTCAATTGGTGGTTTTAGCGTATATTTATCTACCACACTCTCTTAAGCGCTGCATGTAATAAAATGCGTTTGAATTTCACGTGAAAGAAATGTATTGTTTTATAATTTTTCCCACGCCGATTACTCACTGTTCTACGTTAATCGGGAAGCTGTAGGGGAACCGACAGGACAAATATGTCCCTTGCGCTTGCCAGATTTCGTGCATTTGTAAATAAATGACAACCGTTGCCACGGGATACGGATCAGACTGAACCAACTCATCCGTGCAGGACAAACTTGGGCGCCGACATAACACAGCAGGATAAACCAGCTGAAACAGCAACTGCAATGTGACGAGGAGGGCGGTATTACGTCTGGGCAAGTTTGTGTTTTGTGACGGCTCAATTAAATTTACGTCCCATTTCAATTCAGCGCTCGTAAATGTTGACGCAGTCAGCGTGTTTGCTCCCGAACCGTCACTAATTATTGGACAAGGGCAAACAATTTAGGCTGTCGGAAGTGATGACATCTTGCGTGTTACAAACGTAGCTACCAAACAGTATTATATGTATGTAACGAGGTTGAACATTTATTTTATTTGTTCATTAAAGTCAGCTATTCTAAAGAAATTGCGAATACATATTTCTCATGATTAAAGAAAAAAATTTAAAATTTTTAACAGTAAAAAATTAAAACCGCGAATTGGTCCAAGGGACTGCGTGCCGTTACAAGGATTTTGCTTGCTTCGTTTTAGCCAATATTCTAATTACGTAATAGGTGAATAAGGGAATACAGATGGAGCAGCGACGGAATGCAAGGGCGGAGGAAGCAGGAGTACTCCCGAGAAAACCCTCCCTCAAAGGCAACGCCCGCCATGTTTCCTCCATGTGAAAAATCTGGGGCCAATCCCATCGTATCTATTTCACATATGACGAGTGGTTTGACCACTAGTTCACCACCGCTGCTAACATTGTAAATAATAAGTGTTCAATTTATCCAAAATACTAGATAATCGATTTTATGCTAGTTTTTTTTATGGACGCTCAGAATAAAAATAAATCCTGGATATGATCCTCTTAATCAAAACAAATAATTGCTCTTATTTGTACGCGATTCGTTAATTTATATCATATCATAATACCTCTTATATTTTAGTAAATATAATATACGTCAGTGATCAAATTAATTAATTTTCTTGGAGTCGAAAATTCACCGCTACCTTGAAGAGCGTTCACGATGCAGTGCGCAGGTAACGTCTATGGAATGAAGTCCAGTGGCCAAGGTCGTCAGACAACGGTAGATATATCCTGTGGACTCTAATAACGTAAGCGGTATCGATTGATTTGCAAATTCAAATTTAGCTGTTATTTTTTCCGCACTTTCACGTATTAGCCACACCACGAGTTTAAGGACGATTGACCCGTAAACGTTCATGATTTCATATTTGTGTCAAACACTGTTCAACATTTAACATTCGATAAAATGTAATTTCACCAAACAAAAAAATTGTCCTATAGTTTAAGAATAATCACCTATCAAAGTCACAAAGTGGCAGCTGCGGCGTAGACAAAATCAAAATAATAATTAACTTGCAGAAACAAGAAAAGTATTATTTATACTTAATGGTATGAGCTCCTTGAAGACAGTTTTGTAAACACAAAAGGATACATTTTTGTATTTTAAAAAAAATTAATGAAAATGAATATGTTTTTGCATAACTTTGACTTTTGGCTACTACTAAAATATTCAAAACTTTCTTTTATGAAACATATCATAAAATGCATTGATACACTGACTATCAGTTCCTGCAATTTTTAATTTATTTGTTAATTACTTTTTTGATTTTGGATGCACCGCAATGGCTATTTTGCGACTTTCATGAGTGATTATGCAAAAACAACGGGGCCAATATTTTTTTTACTAGGGAAAATAACATGTTATCTGATGTGTAAAAGTTGAACAGCGTTTGGCACGAATATAAAAATAAAATGTTACTGTTCCAACGCCCAGAAATTTCGAGAATTTGTTCATACAAAAAGATTACAACTTTTTAAACCACGTAAAAAATGTTACACTGACTTTCATATCGGCCTTAATATGTTATACCCAATCTGTTGATCGCCTGTAACTTAATAAGGTTTTAACAATTAACTTAGGGTTTTGTGACTCAGAAATCCGCCAGATTTACGGTGCAAAATTTTTTTTTTTTTCAAAATACCTAAATTTCCATACCTATTTTTTATTTTTATTTTCATGGAATACCGTAAATTTTATACGCATATTAAGTAGCGTAGTAATAATGCTAACAAATATAAATTGTGAAGTGACGGTGTTTCATGCATTTTTGGAAAAATATATTAACTAATTTTTTTAAATAATTGTTTTAAGTAAAATGTTGTATTGCATTAATGACCAAAATATAAACTTATTCAAAATAACAAAACTAGAAAGTCGTGTGATATGACAGTAGTTTGTTCATGAAAAAATGGGAATAAAGAAAACATACAACTATTAATAGTCTGCCGATTTTATCGTAGTTTCTTAGTTTATTAAAATTATATTTTAATTATTTCTGTCCGTTTATAACGAGTGTACTTTCTTCAGTGCCCGAGTAAATTTACCAGGTTAGTTTAAAGCTGCTATTAAAAGTTTCTTTTAAAACGATTAGTTGGTAAATGTATCATATTATTTACTAACATTAAGTAAATTTGTCAAAAAGTTTACGAAATATAACAATTCCTTCAATTCGTATTTTGTTTTCCATAGGATGGAAGTGGATGAATGAAATCAGTATATACTATTTAAATAAATCCTTTGTTTCAAAAAGACAAGCCAGCCTATAAAATTATGATTAAACTAGTCAGTTACAAACATAAATGAATATTACATATTCATTTACTCTTTGAAAATACAAGATCTATGTAAAGTAATACTACAGAAATTAAAGTTTTATAGTTAACTCTAAATGTATACAATTTCGTTAAAAGAGGTCTATGAGCTTGCAAAATAACACAACGCAATACTGACTCATGCCGTGTATTTTTTAAATGAACGACATATAACAAACTACGTTAAAATCGCAGTTATCTAAAGTATCAAATGAAAAATTTTGGTTATTATTGGTCTCGTAGATACCGATCTTCCAAATTGTTGCCTTACAATGATATATCCAATTTACGGTCTATAAAGGAGACATCTTGACATGGAGGAATAAATAGTCTTTCCCATTTTGTCGCTGATAGCTAACGCAGCGCTAGGAGTTATTTAGTGGAACATTGGTCTTGTTTTGAATTGGCGTAGCATGATTTTAAAACTTAAAATGTGTAATAATTGTTGAAGTTGTCTGTATTATAGAAGAAATATGGAAACCCCTGAGCATGTATATGGAATTTATATTGGAACACATTTAGGTTTTTAATGTAGAAATATGTATCCAGTGAAGTAGGTGTCACCGATACAAAATTGTCGGTATTTTATATTATGTTTTCTTAGAAATGACGAATTTTCATCATGTTGCAAGTAGTCAGTGTTAAGATGGACGATTTTTTTTTTGTAATAGCTTTAAGTGCATTTTGTATAATGTACCTCAACCTAAACCATCGTAACCTTTTATTTTCAGCGGTTGCGGCTGTATAAGATAGTTTCTTTCGCACATTATGTATGCCACGTCAGTAATGTGCTGTTGACCATGGCCACTAGTTACACTTGTTAAATGAAATAATGTTAACATTCCAGCTACATAGGCCTACTGCTTGACTATAACATCTTGTACACGTAGACACACATTGCAACAATTCTAAAAAATTTTTAGAGAGGGAAAGAATAGATGCCATACGAATACAATTACTGTTGATGTGTGCAAATGAAATGTTTCTCACATACAAGTAATAGAACTTTGAAAGAAAATTTCTTCCTCAGGGTTGCCTTCTGCGACAACAATGGGTCAATCAACGTAATTTTTGATACACAGAAAACAAAAAATTTATCTATCGAGTCCGGAGCAACACAACTGCTTGGCATCGTTACAGTTACCTAAACAAATTTCAAACCTTACATCGTACACTGCACAATGTCGTACACTACTGACATAAAACATTACATTCTAGGTTTTATCAGATCACCTATGTAAACAGTTCCCCAATATATTTATGGCTACGATACATGTCTACAACATCAGCTTACCATATTAACATTATTTTGTTTGTATAAATAAATGTAAAAATTGTAATACCGCCAGATGTAAACAAAGCAAATCTTCCACTTATATACTACTAGCGCCGGCTGTTTGCGGAGCTATAGGAGACAAAATAAGGTCACTTTCTCTTTGACAGCACGACGCTGTATCAAGACCTCCCCTTCATAGACCGTGCTCCTATAAAATTCAAAGTTTCGATGGTGTACAGTCTAAATACTAAACAGACTTGCATGGTGCTCAAAATATAACTTTAATAGTCACATTCACGCCGTACCATCTCACTTATGGCTAATTTAATGCAATTCAGCTCGTTTCAAATCCTTGTCCACAACGGAGCTTCGGAAAGTCTTAAGTTGATAAGTTATATCACTTTAAGTCCATCAGCGTACGTGTTGTTTATTGGAACATACCTCGGAAATATTAAAAAGGTTTAAACGAGTGATCTGAAATAATACACCATCTAAACCACCGAAAAGTGATATCAAAACTGAATGAATGCTTTGCTATTGGGTATAATTGTAGTATAACCGAGAATTTGGAAGGTAAAAGAAAACCCATCACTGCGCAGATTTTTGGAATTCAGACAGTTGCCTTTCTTCACGCCTGCAGAAAACTGATACGGAAGCTGGAAATTGGCGACCTCACCGAACCATTGCCGTGCCTTCTGTGTGCTATTTGACGCTGAATGAAATCGCGGACCTGCCAGTCACTGTGGCACGTAATCAACAACGCCACCCTGTGCGACAATGGCGCCATCTGCCTGAACCAACGAGGCGAAAAATAACAGTCGATATCCCGTGGACGTGTCACAGCGAGATAGTGAGGGGCGCGGATGGAAACAGAGACAATAAAGGATCACAGAAGAGGATATAGGCGGAGATGTACACAGGCGGGCAGATCTCTCTGAGCCAGACAACAAGATCGTTTCCGTTTTAATTAGTTTCCTAATTAGACGAAAATGAGATGTGCGCTGAGGGGAAGGGGCGTCTTTTGCCGCGCGTCGCTCTAGAGACGAGACGGGACGAGAAGGCGCGCCAGATATAATTTATCAGTCGTCGCTGCTTCGCAGGTAGATAAGCCACTTGCCTCAGCAGGGATAGTTAGGAGTGCGGGGGTTGTGCAACGCTCCGCTTCTTTGCCCGTCGGAACGAAAATGAGGCCCTGTGAAAAGGAGAGGAAACGACGAAGAAGACGTATTTCACCGGCTCGCAGATTGCGAGAATAAATGTTTGTGTGCGCGCTTGTTGGCTCTGCGTCGTAGATAACGTGTAGTATTGCTTCAGCAGCAGATGCACGCAACCACCAGTTGTAAATATTTGCATGTTGTTGCAACCACCAGTTGTAAATATTTGCATGTTGTTTACTATAATTGAGGTTTCATTAAATTGTGGGGGAAAAAATAACATGACGTATAAAAACTAGTTGATCTACAATTATCGGCAAGCGTTATTTGCAAACATGTGTATAATATGAATCTCTTGCGTGCACGGCAAGGAAAATTATACAATTTGTTTTTAGTGTACATTTAGAAATGTTAAGTTACTGTGTCTAAGAATACACGCGTATTTCTCGAAACACTTGCTAACGTAATACTCAGCAATATTATGGCACGATACATGCAATACATTTGCACGATACACGCAAATAATTATGTAATTCCAGTAGTAGATATTGGAGTGGTTATGTTCATGCCGTTGTCATAATATGCATTATTTTGGCGATAAAGTTTTCAATTATAGTAGTTCTCTCTCTTGCTATATATATGACAACCGCATAGTATAGAGACGAAAATTTTGGTTGCGAAATGTTGTTCTATGATATTTTACATGCACATTGTGGCAACATAGCCCTGACAGCATATCATTCACAAATATTAGCATAGCAATCTACAAATCACAAACATAATTAAATATATTATAACTTATTTAAATTCTAACATTAAAATAACTGTGAACTATTTATTATACTAGAATATGCAGACAATTTGCATATATCACACTTCCTTTTTTTTTGTTCATCAAAAACAATTATAATCATCCCTTCTTAAAAATATTTCAAACCTAGATCAAAGTATAGGAGTTATAATTAATAATTGTTATTCGTTGTGTAACTAAGAAGCCTGTATGCGTTTATACTGTCCTGCTTAGGAAGAAAGCAGTAATCACAACAACAGCAGAATTAAGAAAAAAGAAGTTAAAGATATATCTTAATCCCACAATCCCATATATTTATAAATTCCGAATAGGTCTGCAAAAATTTTATTATAGTGGCATACACGTTCTTAAAAGCCATTTCCGAAAAAAAAAATATATACATTTTCCTTATATACTTAAAACAACTTAAAGCAAATATTTTTTTAAAAACAGTGTGTGTTCCCATTAATGAATAAATAAATATAAATGGACTCAAAAGTTGCTGCATGGGTTATAGCATTGACTAGAATACCACCATCACATTACAAATTAAGAAAGCAGTACCATTGCAGTTACTGCTTTTTATACGAGGAATACGCACTTACTGCCTTCTGTCATTGTTAAACTTGGAAAAACTACAAAGGCAGTAAGAGTTTTGTCCCTATAACACCTACGTACAATTTATTATACTGCCTTTTCGGTGTGTAAACAACGCAAAATTTCAAGTCGAATCCAACGATAACAATGTATTTGTTCTGTAGTTACTTGTCTTCTTTCCAAGTACAGCAATATAATTGTTACGCTTATAAAGCTTCTTTTCCAAAGGTCTATTGCAGTGGCTTAAAGTTCCAGATTTCCCACACAGCAGTAAAAGCAGTAAAATGGTATTGACTGTTCCTAAAAACCTAGAATAACTCTTAAATTATATGTAAATATATATATAAGAAATAAACTTAGTAAAAGTATTTATTATTATGTAACAAAACATTTTTTACGAAACCAAAACTGCACACGAAAGAACTGCAACAAAGCAAAATACGTGAGCAGTGGTATAGCGTTTTTATTAAAATCGAATGATATCGTACTATGTTTGCTGAATACAAGACGTAAAAAGTAAAATAATTAAATTTTTTTCAGTATTCCCACAGAAATTCTGTTTCATAAAATCATTTGCGCTGTTGGATGGTAAATCTGTAATTAAAATGTCAAGATAAGAGCATTACAATTTAACAGTTGAAAGCTCCATTTCTGTAAGTCTGAAAGATTTCGAATAATAAAAGCGCTAAGCCTATAATTCCTAAATGAACACAGTGATACCAACACGGTGATTCCTGCAGCCCTTATTCAAAAAATAAATTAACCTGTCGACCATGTGGTCCGTTTTATTTAATTAATTTCAGCTGACCATTAACTGTGATACATTTTATTACAAAGTAGGCTATTGCTTTTTGTGCGTCTCTTAAAATGCTCCCAGCAATCTGAATGTGGTAATTGTTTTGTTTACTAAACAATTAATAAAAATATTAGCAAGAATTTATATATTTTTTTGGTATTTCATAGTTCGGTAAAATTTTTGCTAGTTATTAGTAACGTAATATTTAAATTTGTGTATGTTACTGCCTTAATATTATTTTAAAACTAAAGCATTATTGAGGTTTCCACAAACTTTTATCCACGATCAATAATAAGGTACATAATAAATGCTATCTTCTGTAATGTATGTCAGATTATATTGTACATATTGAAGTAACAAACACTACCGTAAACACACAAATGTCCAAAATATGCGTATTATTATATTACCGTGACCGGCTATTTTCATTGGAGTAACGGAAGACACTAAAATTATAAGTACTATGTTTCACACAGTGGACTGACAAATATTATGAAATATGTTAGGGAAAAATACTACTGTGTTTAAACAACGACAGGCTGTAACAAGCGTAAATAACTTAATTAGTAAATTCCTAGGATATCAATTTTCTAATTATTTAATTGTACGTTTATTCTTATTAGATTCATCTGTTCTGCTTTACAAGTTCTTGTAAAAATGTCGAGTGAAGTTCCTGCTTAAAATAAATAATTATTAAAATACGTTTCAATGATTTTATGTTACTTCGCTTTAAATAATATTTACAGGCAACATAAATATTCGCGGGTGTTACTGTTTAACTAATTTCTAAAAATAAAATATAAAATTAACAGCATTATCAAGTAAAAAGAAAAAAAATCCCACTGACACAAAATACTGAATTGTATTTTAAGTTTTTACTGTTTTTATTTAACATACTTTTCCAGCACGTTCAAGAACAAACTGTTTAATTGAGATCTATTGTCTATGTTTTAATATTGCGACGTAAATTGGTTCACATAATTCACGCCCAAAAATTAGTTTCAACTCAAAATATGTAACAATATGTTGTGAATTCAAAACTTATACATGTTTACATTAAAATAATTGTGACCACTTACTTTTCATCATCACCTTAGATTTCTAAGGAACCAATTATAAGAACTTCATCAAAGTATGTAAACATTTAGATCTTAGTAAGGTGTCATGGTTTGTACGTATTTTTGTTTGTATAAAGAGCAAATTTTTAAAATGGTCACCATTCGAAAATTTTTTGGTAACACAAGGAAAAGAATGTATACTATTTTAGAACATTGTCTAACTTAATACGTCGTATAATACGTAGTAAAAGAACTTGACATTTCGTCTGCTGTGTTTATATTATAACAATGATGGCCATACTCGATTGCATATGATATCTAAAAGAACTCTTACACCGAATGTAATCAAACTCGATACAAATTTTTAATATTTGGTCGAGTGACTTGAGATATAGGCTTATGTATTTTTCATAGTGTTATACGTTTTTTTAAACACTGCCCCTTTGTGAATTGTATTATAATCAGAAATGTGAAGAAAGTATTTTCCTAAGTCTTAGCAAATTTGGAATACAGTAAAATGGGATTTTTAATTTCTGATTCCTCCGTTATGGCATTAAGATACGTAGTGTCCTTATACACACGTTCTGAATAATATTTCGTTTTTTTTTTTGTAACTTGTTAGAAGAGGGTTTACAATTTATGCTTGTTAGACATCATTCCAAGGGGGGTAAATACGTTTTACATGAAATTTTATCTATGGTTTCAGTGCATTTATTATGGTTACCAACTAAAATTTATGTTTCCCAACCGTTTGACACGGTGTATATTACCTTTCAGAGTATTACCTATCTTCCAATAATTTATAATGATCATTTGATTACTTTTCTTTGTACGAGACACACATTTTACACTTGTATGTGATGCCATGTAATAAATTGTCGAAGGAATTAATCAACGAATAAACATATGAGTTACTTAAATATGACACTTTTAGCACACCTAGAACCTTCGGATTGGTTCTCACTGAAAAGCAGACAGAAACACACAATAATACAGTATTTAAGGGATAAAAATTTGAAAATTAAGTAGATAACGGTTTAAGATGTACGATCATATTTATACGGTTTACTTAATCAATAAGTGCACGCAGGATCTGGCGGAAATAGACTGCATATTTTATGAAGAATAACATCTAAATTGATTTTAATGCAATTGTATCGACCTACCAAAACCAACACAGTCGCATAGCTTCAATAGTAAATACATTTAATTATTTTACAATTTTAAAAGTGGTTGCTGAAGTTTGTTTTAACGCAACATACAATTAAGAGGTTATAAGTAAAAGTACCTGTTCGTTCAACCAAAAACTAGAAATTTCTTAACCACTTAATAATTTTTTTAAAAGTGTATCAAGAAAGAAAAAAATAGTTTAACAGGCTCATGCCTTAATTCCTTTCGTATATTAGACTGACAATATTTGAATTTTTGTATATAACAAATGTTTATGTCACTTGTCACAAAAGTGTATATTTTCAATGTGCTTGAAACTTCTACAATTTTTGGCAGCATATTACATAACTACGTGTTGTGTACTATAACGGAATTCCAGGATATTATTTTTTATATTTTTTTCTCACGGTGTAAATTGAAATATTTTGTTACTATTTCGGACTTCAAAAAAATAACTACGTATTATTTTTATCTTTTAACCTCACCTGGAAATTATTATTTAAATTCAGATTTTTAAATGTAAATTTTGTTTTCGCTACCTCACTCTATAAGTTTTTTTTAAATTAAGTTCTTTGCTACATAGAAATGCATGTTCCGGGAACTGCGTTCTCTATGTGCACCCAGTTTTCACACATCTCTGGAATGCATATCCAGATTCCCATTGTTGAAAATTTTGGCAGAGTACGCTCTTCTGGTTTGGTTTCCCTTGATGGAAGATGGTCGCGGTAGATATTTCCCGCGAAGATTGGGACCAGGGGAATAATCTACTCCCATTCTTAAACTAGATGGCTCTAGGAGAAGCGATAAGGACAATGCAAAACATTTAAATAGTTTGTCGGCTTTAGAAGAGGCATTTCGTTAAAAAAAACTAATTTAGATTGTTGAGTAAACATCAAGCCCACTTCGATACCAAATTTGGTAAGACGTTTCGTGCCATTAACTATGAACTGTGCCCGTAATTTCTTTGATAATTCCTTAATTAATAACAGCCCTGATTCAGATTTTATATGAGCTGCCTTAACTTTAATTTGGAGTAAAGTGTAAATTAAAATGTTTCCTGGAGTGAACTATCTTTATTCACATCTAGACTGGATCGCATATTAACGTTGAAAAAGTCACAAGTTTCCACAAGCGTATTATGATTAAGAATTCCCCAGAGGTATGACGCTGGGAGTCCCAAACGACTCTACCTAAAAATTTGAGCTATAGTCCGGTGCAAAAATTAACCCACGTATATTTGTCGCCTACTACAAGAACCCAGGAATTTAAGGTGTTGTACGAGCGAAAATTACATTGTGTGAGGATGTATAGAAGTATTTGACTTAAGTTTTCTGTGTAGAGGAATAACACCTATTTTGTTTATCATTAAAACATTTTTTATATATATTCTTCCATAAGTATGCCCATGTAACGCTTCCATAAGGATGGTAAGACTGGTAACACTCTAACCCCACACTATGTCTCACACTAAGCCCTATATATCAGTTATCAACTACAGATATACACACGCACGCGTATTTCATCATCTTCTACTAAGTGTAACATACTTATTTACGTATACTCATTAGTCCTATTAGAATACCAAACATAATTGTAGGTGAATTTCCAAATACGATTGCCGTGTAATAAATCTAAATCTAGGAGACGTATAGAAACTAAACACATGCGATATTTAGTTTTGTGAGATGTAGCAATATTAACTGGTTCGTCTAAGGAACATTGTGTTTAGTGTGAGAATTGTAGGAAAATAATTATTTATATGGTACACAATAAATATCAGATAAATAAAAGCATAAAATTAACGTCAAATATAGGACCGACTTTTCTGTTGCATATAAGGAGGCTATTTAATTCAATGCATTTTAAACCAATAATTTCTGTATGGATAGCGCCTGATCAAACATGAAATGTAAATTTGCTCACAAATTCCTAATCAAACAACCTGCAGGTTTAAAAGTAAAAACGTATGTGTTTTAAAGAAAATGTGTGATACCTATTTCTATCAGCGGCACCAAGAGAGCGACAAGCATACAAAATATTAAAATGGTTTTCAGACAGATTATTTTTTCATTGATTCGCAGGCTTAATGTTTTACGATTTTCACAACTTAAAATAAGATTTTTTGCACTTAGAGTACGAATCATGAGTTGTTATCACTTCAAATGTCAATTTCACATTAAAAATATTTACACTATTGTATTTAGAGTTACTAGTACTATTTCTCTAAACTATAAACAATACTATCTGGTTTATTGATGTTAAAAACCAAACTTAATAATAAAATACATTGTGTTAACATTGTAGACTTGCTTTAAATCCGGTAAATATTAATTAATTTCGTTTCCTCTTGCCCGTGTGGCGTTTGACTGTGGCGCATAGAGACTGCGTGCATTATTTTAAGGATATAAATCAATAAAACAAAAAATTGTGTGTAACAATAGTAACTAACATAATACTGTAATGTGTTAATGTTGTAAATATGCGAATTCCAATTTGGAAAATAATTATTTAAAGCGCAAAATTGCAAAAGCTTAAAAACGAGTTCCCTTTTAATTTTGGATTATGTTGAAGTAAAGTTATAGAGTAACTTGTTTGAAACATTACAACAGCTAAAACACTGAGAATAAACTATATTAACATTGAATTTAACGTGAAACGTAAATTTTTATGACCCTGCAATGATAAAATTCTTCACGAAACTTCATAGCTGTGAGGCACAAGTGGACGGAAGGGTAGAGACTATGGTTCCAATGGTCGTAAAGATTTTACAAATAGAACAACGGTGGAACGTATAGTTGGGGAAAACGAAAGCACTTGAGAAAACTAGTAAGCTAAAGGAAGCATTTGCAACGTTTGCCACATGCAAAGCGAAAATCTTCAAAAGACGTAACAAAAATCGATCCGTGACCGCCGAGGACGGAGAAGACCACTGCAATTTCGTTCTTGTTTGGAAATCTGATGATAAATTATTAGTGGTCAACAGCATACATCTTTTACAAGAAAGTCCAACCCTCCTTGTTCAGTCCGATTTGTAGAGAACTTTTTAAATGTAAATAATCACCAATTATGATAGTTGCTAGCAAGTGAGGACTTGTATGGTAGGTAGTGCACGATCGGAGTGGTTCTATTTTTCGTTATTTTTTTTTTTTTTGTAAGTCGAAATAGATCAAAAATATGTTACACGCGTACAAATATTCATGAACGTAATAGCTAATTGGAGGTGAAGTATTCACAAAACGAAATTGTAATGATTGGTTTGACGACTAAATAATCTATTCAAGGTATTGCCCGATCCTTGGCTTGGATCAAACCATGGCATTTTCAACTAACAAAGAATTATCCACTTTTGCCGTTTAATATTTTATGTAGTATATTCAAAAAATATTCATAAATACCCCTTCACCACCATAAAAACGCAAGATAAAGCTTTCAAACACGCAGTAAGCATATTTACTGTGAACACATTCTGAAACAAGACAGTTGGCTATGTGCAGTGACCACACAATTCGACATTATGCTTGCAAGTACGCTACGCTTTCTTGTACACATTGCAATGTTGCTGTCTTATAAGGATGGGGTGTAAAGCGTGGAAAAGCTCACAGGTACAGGTAGCCAGACTTCAATCACGAATAATGAGTATAGGAAACATGCTTATGCTGTAAATAGTGTAGGCGTAATACCACCGTGAATGTTATGTTAACGAATATGTTAAGCTACGATAGTTCAACAACCACTACAAATGGAACGCTAACACTCCTAATTCATTTCAGATGCATGTCGACTCGTATGCAGGGTATAAAGTGTGAGCACCATCCCATCCCATGAGTTGGAAACGAGGGGTCTCCTCTGTTATTACGCATGTATTATTGCACTTTAAAAAAAATTTGTAAAATTTACAAGGATATTATGTGTACTTTTACAAGTCATTGTAAACGTACAAAGAATATCCTTCCAAATCATTATTTTACGAAGTTACAAAGGTAAACTTTGTAATACTACAAAGGAATTCCTTGTACCTATACCGACAGTTCCTGCGCTGTAAATTATGACAAGGCACTTCTTCGTAGTTGTACAAACTTTTGTAAATGTTGAAAATATTCATGTAAAATTATTAGTTTATAACGTTTAAAGGATTTTGATTGTAAAAAAAACTTAGAAAAAATGTATAGTCTACAAAAATCTAAGTTCGCCGGAAATTATTTACCCAAAGATCTCAATATCTGAAAAGTATTTTCTGGAATAAAGTAAATATTTATATTAAATGCATGCTTAGAAGGAAAAATTATTACTGAACTTAATATTGAATGTATACAAATAAATAAAGTCTAACCAATACGTAAGTCATAGTGGTCTAGGGGTAAGATGCGTAGTTTCTAAGAATAGGAGTAGTGGTTTGAAATTTAGCAACACACGAGTTTTTATTATTTTTTTTTTTCAAAATAATATCTTGTGTACATCCTTTGTTCAAAAGTTATTTGATAAATAAATACAGTGTAATTTGTAAAGTGCAATGGAAATTTTAATTATTTCCGTATTGAAAGTACAGCTACAATACTAGTCCTTGTACTTTTACAAACATATTCTTTGTATTTAATTACAAGGATAACCATTGTAATTTTACAAGGAATTTTTTTGGCAACTGGATTTCCAAGGCTTTTCTTTGTAAAAGTACAAACATTTTCTACAGTGTGTACATGTACGCCTGTAGCAGTACATCCTAATGAATAAATAACTGGTATGACATAAGGGACAAAAATGGTTCACTTGTCCGAACAAGCCCAGATAAACCGTTTCTGAGATACAGGCACTCAAATATGGGAGCATTGCCGAAATGCCGACAGGTTCATGCTGGAGTGGCCACTGTTATTGCCTGTTAGAAGTTATATGTTATGATCACAAAAGTAACATATTTATCATCCTTGTGACACCATTTTACATAGGTATTCTTCAAATTATGCAGGGAAATTGTTTAAAATTGTATTTAATATAACTGACACCAAGATCAGTAATTGCCACATCTAAAATTAATTTATTTGAAATATCTTCCTTTGTAGTTGCCATAAACAAATTTTAATTAAAACAAGTTATCTTTAAAAATTTCGAAATAAAAATGAGGTAACTAAAATAGCGCTAAAATGTAATTCGCAGAGTCTTACAAATTAAAAATATTTAACAACATACCATTCAGCACTGGCCTTAAGTTTATGTTAGTAACAAACGAATACAGAAAGTATTAAGAAAAATCCTATGTTTGGAACATGTAATTTTAGCCAAACAAAATGCACTTTTAAATGAGTTCCATGTTGTTAGGTCAACATAGTGAACTTGTAACAAACTATGCAAAGCGCAGACAGGAAAAATTTCGTAAAAAGGAAAAAAAAATCCTTAAATGTCTAACTGCGTACTGTACTTGATTCATTCGTCAACTTTGTCTATCAAATATCTTATGCATTATAAAATAAGGTCAAAGTCACATAAATTGTTACAACTGAGAAAGTGCACAAAGTCAGTACTATGGATTTTGTTATAGACTGGTAAAACAGTATAAATCATTAAGTATTAATTAAACATTGGAAAAAGAAGACGTTTTACTTTTTCACTATCGGTCAATTTTATGATTACGAGTAATAATTAGGTACAAAGAAACACCGCCTTTTAACACGCAAAGAAAGGCAGGACAACAAGAAATGCTACTAAGCAATTGCTGGTGCTGTTAATTGCACTGCTCAATACACGCAAAGACCAAGTTATTTTAGACTTTATTAAATAAGGTAAACGTCTGTTGCATTATTGTTTACAAATTCCTTCATGTCTGTGTTACGATTTATAATTCTCTTTATCAATACATGAAGAGAATTACAAAAGATGACATAGACATACATAGAGATTATATATAAAATATATCATGAAGGTACTTGTTTTAAATTTGCAATCAAACCCTGCTTGAAAGCAAAAGTATTTAATGTTGGATGGGTTTTTCGGCATCTTCCTCAAGCCTTCAAGATTAGATATCTCAAAATAATGCATTGTCCTATCCAACAAATGTTAAATTAGGATTTCCCTACAGTATATTTTCTATCCACCTATACTTAAAACACGATAAGCGTAAACATTTATATTCGATCAGAGTACGAAATATTGCTAGTTTTCCTGAGTTGTATATAAGAATAAGTGAAACGGTGAAATATATAACATTTATTTATTGCAAAAAAAAAAGTGTTTTGGCAGAATACCCTTGGTTGATTGGACGAAATTAATTGCTTCACATGTTTCTTCACTAAAATTGTTTACGTGTATACTTATTGACTGTAGGTATTAGTAATAATCCAGTGTTTTGAAACTCTAGGTTAGTACTTTGAATTTAAAAAGTTGTAAGCGATAAATAATTATATAAAATGATTTATGCAGTTATTTAACGTGTTTAGTTATGTAAGGTTATTGCTTTTAGCGAAAAATTTTGCTTTGTAAATAAACAAATAAAATAAACAGACATGTTGTTAATTAGCCTTGCCAAATATTGTATGAAAAAATACAACAAATATCACAATGCAAAGCGCGGAAAAGCTCTTTTAGGTACGCGCTTCTCCGTCCTTTACTAGCACATACTGCGGTATAGCGGCGAACACGCGCTGGTTTACATCAGTGATGCAAATGTGAATTCCCCAGTATCTTCTAATGGGATTTTAAGCTCAGCAGAGGAGCGACACCGGAAGGTTAATGTTCTAGTTATTATCTCGGTGTGGTTTCATATTTTACGCGTTAGCTCACAATTTACGTCTGCAGGAATGCATACGTAAAACACATTTTAAACCTACATTGCTGCTGAAACTAGTCATGCCGAATGCATTCACTCCGATCGAATGTATCATATTTTGCACCCTTTGCGTTCATATGCATTTATAAAGCAGATTACAAATTGGTTTTTAGGCAAATAAATTTGCCTTACTGATTAATTAGACAATGAATTCCTGTACGATTCAGCGAAGGTGTTAGAGTGTTTTGAAGCAATGTTTTTTTTATTCATAACGTCATTGTTGTAGTCTAATAACGTTAGTGATATTGTAAGCGGAGGTGACTTTTGACACGTGGGATGACTTTTGGACAGCACAAAATTTTTTTTAGCATATATGGTAGCCCTGAGTAAAAAAATTTACTTGCAACAAAATTGAAAAAAGTTAATAGCAATTAGACATTCAATAAATTTTTACTCATAATTGACAACTATAGAGAATAAAATGAGTATGAACATGTCCCTATGTAACCTTGCATGTCCAAAGTCACCCATGCTTCAGAGAACCGCAAGAATAATATATCATTCTATTTTGTAATAAGTTAGTCACCTTCTAGTTGAGGGGTAGATGCTCTGAAGAGAATGAATGATAATGGCTACATTGACGCGTAAGTCTAGTTCCCCTTTATTCTTATCTGCGAAGCGTTATATTGGCGCACTGCCTTTCCGTTTTACACTTGAAACCATAGTACCTTTTGTGGAGACCATATAAGTTTATTGTAGGAAAGTATGTACAATAATACTCGGTAGAGTCGCAGATTATTTTCGCATAAATATTAATTGGAAATTTTAAAGTAAAACTGTACGAAAATCCCCTTTTCAGTCATTCAGGTTTTGGAAATTTTATTCACTGTACGCGTGATATTTAAAAAGTACTCTACTTCAAAAGTTCTTAGCTAAAATGCATTTTAGTTTTTGATAACAAATTTAATACCAAGCGACAAATAACGCCGTAGTAGGGAATAAAAGCCCGAACTGATCACAATATATAAATGAACCAGAAGTTTAAAAACCGCAAATTTCCCGTTACTAGCAGTTGTAATGTGCAAGTACTGTCTCTAGTGACGCATCGTGTCTGGTAAATCTGATTTCTGCACTGGAACTTCGGCGTAGTTAACCCATTCGCATAAACCTAATTCACTGTAAACCTGTATCGCAGAACTTGTGCAATTCTGCGAGAACACTAATTGTATTTTTATTTCAGGCCAAGAGATAACATGACACTACATTTTAATTTCAGATGTACGCTGCCAACAAAACAATGCAGCGAAAAAATTTCTTTCACTACGAATAGAGACGTTGGGTTAGTTCTCGTATTGTTATTTTTTATTATCAGAATATAGCTGTCCGGAAGTTTCTATAGTATTTGCAAATAAAAAAGTTTTCTTTAAGAAACACTATACTGCGGCAAGCCAGGTCAAGGTAGTATGACTCGAGTAAGCAGCCGTGTTGTGCTCAGCAGTATTATGCCCAGTTTACCCCGAAAAAAATATCAATAACATTGTCAATTACAAAATGATAAATACAGAAAATGTTATCATGAAATTCTAAGCCTTGGTACACTTTTATAGCAATGTTCATAGAAAATGAGTTATTAACACTGCTGGAAACACCAATGTTACTAACAAATGTGTAAGAATGTCGAATGGATGTTAATAACAATGTTTATGACAAAACTTCCTACAACATTAATGATAACATTGTTAGTAACATTTGTTAGCAACGTTCTTTGATCTAGACCGCTTTATAATGAGTCTTGGAAAAAATATGTTATCTGCAGTGCTGGCAACAAAGTTATTAACATGTTTCAAAAATTCCAAACTTTTGTTCCTAGCAAATGTTTTCAACAAAGTGTTGGTAACCAATTTTATTAAAATGTTTTTATAAATATTAACAAAGTTAATAACGGATTGTTTTCAACAGTACTAATAACATGATGTTGGCAACAATATTCAAGCATTTTTACAACGTTGTTAGAAACTTCGTTGAAAACACGTGTTATCAGCATTGTTATCGTTGGTGTAAACTAGGTTTTGCACACACGAAGTTGTACACCCGCCCTCAACTGCACTACCAGAAGATGAATACTCACAAGCGTTAGGCTATTCGTTCTTGTTGTAATATAGTCCTTGTTTATCACGATACGGTGCTTTTCATAGTTTATTTCTTGGACATCTGGTTAAGATTGTCAACGTGATGGAACCACGCTTAGCGCAGTGGACAGAGAACTCTAATTTCAACAAGACGATCCAGACTCTATTCCAGGCGAGGTCGGTTCCCGAATTTTCGCAAGTGGGAATCATACCAGACGAATGCTGTTGGTCGAAGGTTTTTCTCGAGGATCTTCAGTTTTCTCACCATTTCCAATCCGTCGCTTCTCTGCCGTAGTGTTTCATTTCATTTATCTTTCATGGAGTAGCAGACGTCAACGGGTACCCAGCCAGACAGTTTGCCAATTGTAAACACGTCTCATAAATTCGAAAATATATGTTCATTTGTACTCAGTTTCTCAGATAGGTATATGCGGGCGCTTTAAAGGTCAGGTAAGTGGGTTTTATGTCTTGTTGACAGTGAGGTCAGTATAGACGATGACGCACAACTTGACAGGTAGGCAGAAACTGGGAAAGGAATTAGCTATGTCCTTTTTTATAGACCAACCCCAGCTTTCGCCGGAAGCATTTCGGGAAATCATGGAAAATCGAAATTAGGATGGTCGGATCAGAGGATATAACCCGGGTCCTTCCGAATGCGAGTCCAACTAACCGTTGCACCACATCGCTCGTTGTGGACCCCTTAGAAAATACCCTTTACTAAGGGCTCTTAAGAAATTTAGCTATGCCTTGTTGTATCATTACGAATAATTTTTAGTGCGGTGTGGTTTGGAAACGTTTTTTAAACAGATCTCAGTTTTCTATGATACAACTATAAAATAAATTGCAAATGTGGGTGAAGTTCCCAGCGAGACCGTACCCGTTACAAAATTAATTAATTTATAATGTTGAACATAGTCCAGTTGATGTAATCCGTCAGTAACCAGGCTGACGCATACAATCAAAGTCGAGCTGTCTGCAGATGGAAGAGAGGCAACCCGGAGGGCAGCTAACAGTTCGCGGTAACTTAAAATCCCGGGTCACGCCTGCCTGCCTACGGCCATACGCCGACGCCACAAAGCTAATTAAATTACATTGCCCTCGGGACTCTTCAGGAGTGCGCATCAAATCGTCAGTAGGAGGGAGCGCCGAGTAAGCTGACAAAATACGAGTCTCCTCCACGCCGCACAAATTACATATATTCGTACAATTTCAACCACAGTATTCATCATAGAAGTTCTCTCCGAGATACAACATCATTACTGGTATTACTAACTTATCACACTACGGTAAGTTAACAAACTATATGTATCTCTATTATAAATAAATATCCTATGAGAACGGAGACCAAGGGCCAGGATATCACAGCCAGTAGGATGAAATGAAATGACGCACTACGTAGGTGTGATGCCGGAAAGACAAAAGCGGGGGTGTATGGAGTTTCCTACACAGCTTTTTACTCCACATTCTTTATTATTTAATACCCAATTAGACCTCTGGCACAATGGACCCCTAAAGTGAATTTCAATGAGAACATTCACACTACATGCATATAAAAATAAATCGATGTGCGTTGAAGTTTTTAAATTTATAGTCGATTTGAGGTAACTACAGCTACTTTAAGTTTACGCTTTTAAAACGCCCGCGGAAACGTGCAGTGACCTTCACAAACCATAGTACACACGGAGCCTTGGCAAGCTAGCTGACTGCTGTCGCACTCCGGCGGAATGCCAGACTACACTTGGTCATTAAAAAACGATTTTTAAGTCTGTTACGGTGGCTTGTTTGGTTGTACGTATGTAGTTATTCATAAAATATAACAAATGTTATATTTCAAATGTATTCGAGTCGGAGGATTTATAAAAGTTAAGTGTTACGCACATTGTTATATCGAACAATATCAGAGCAATATCCGGGTACTGTAATATGCAATAATACATTAAATAAACATGTTTACTGGCGCAAACTATTACTATATTTAATTATTTAATACCCACACATTCACTTTACAACAGAACCACACCAAGTGTCGGCCACGATGGTGCAATGGTTACTCTCTGGGCTGATATTGGAAAACTTAAGTGAGTTCAATAATCTTTCAGGTTAGTTAAATATTGTTTCTCAGATTTTGCATGGAACCGTCGATTCTTTATCCAAACGTAACATCTCGTACAATCAATAGTATATTGTATTTCATTACGGATGTAAGGTTCATATGTAATACATAAATTTACACAGCAAAGAATACTTCTGGGCTATTGTGTAATTTTGGTTTAGCGTACCGCAAAACGCCTCGCCACTGCACCAAACATCCCCCCCCCCCTTTTAAGTTAGTTAATTAATTCCCCAGTAACTTTGTATTGTGTAGTTGTAATTGTAAGTTGCCTTCTGGCACACAGACAAGACGAACACAAACACCCAGTCCTGAACCCGAGGAGGTGGTTGTAAATGTCACCTCCCCGGACGGGAATTGAACCCGGGACCCTTGCCTCAGCAGCCAGGAGCGTTAACCACTGAGCCAAGTGGCCGGACCCCCAATACGCTACACTTTACCCATTGATTTCCATGCTAGCTTAAGCATTTATATGACCAGTGCTGGCCGTTACGGCTTCAATCAAAATATGTTTTCGGCCGCCTGCTGCTTCCCCGAACTTTGCTTGCTTCCCATTCCTAAACTATAGTGTTTAAAAGAAAAATTATTTTTGGTATCTTCATATTTCTACATTGTTAATAACATGGCATACATTTCAACGTATTTAAAATTTCATGCAAGGGGTCCATTGGCGGTAGTTGTTGGTGTAGTTAATGGTTGGTGTGCGATGCACGGGTTGGCACAGTGGACGGTTGTATAGCACATAGTTATAGTTATAGATTGTAGGTAGCTGAAAAAATTTCAATAGATAATACACTTTGTTCCTGAATTTCAGAGTTTTGACATGTGTTTAAGGAAATTATAAATAAATAGAAGCTTAATTATGTTTTATGTTAATTATAAACATCGAGAAAACCCAGCGACCAGCAACATCGTCCGGCACGATTCCCACATGAGAAAATCCGGGGCCAACCCCGCAGGCAATCTAGCCAGGACCACCTTGGTTGGAGGTGGATGGTCTAACAATTCGGCTGCCGTGGCCCCATGTAGCTCTACAATATTTACATGACTGACACAGGTAATCGATAGGTATTGATAGCTATCGTTGTTCGAAATCACTTTTTGCTTGAAACTGTGCTCTAATTGGTGTCAGTGATTAAACTCTAGGCCACACATGTGCCCGTATGAAAAGTAAAGTTGCTCGTAGGTAAGGGGAAGGAGGCTGGTAAAGTGACATAGCGTCTATCATACATCAATGAATATATTTACTATATTAAAAAACCTAGTCATATAAAATTTTAAAACGCTGTAGACATACATGCAGGCTCATAAGTACCAGTAGTGCCGTTCTTCATAGGTAGGATGCATTCAATTTGTAAGTAATTATCTTCTGCCTCATTTTTATGTCCAGTTGGGAATAATACGCAGAACATTTTTAAAGCAAGTAATAATATAAAATATGTTTCAGATTTAATTGCGCGTGTAAATAACATTTATCTAGTGACGCTATCATTAAAAACCTCTGTGTATCTACCTGAGCTGATTTTTTTCTGCCCTGTCAAAAATACTTATTTTAGTGTCGACTCTGAATAGTAACTGTGCCGTGTATACCACGTGAAATTTGTCTTAAACTCACTCAAATTAAATATTTTGGTAAAACATCGTTCCTCGGCTGAGATTGTAGGTATGTTATTTTTTCAGCGTCATGAATTTATAAGACGAAATGTATTAAAAATAAAAAATAAAAATTTCTTCCTGGAAACTTTCGGACGCCAAAGAAATACAAAATAAAAATGCGTGATTGTCAATTGATTTCAGAAAACGGTTTTGCAACTATTGCTAGAAAGTACATATTACAGTTTGTACCGGTATTTTTTATTTAGGAAGTATTTGTCTTAAATAAGCGATCTACGGAGTTATTTTTAGTTGTGTTTTTTAAGTTAATTTCCATATCGTCGGCTTACTTCTAAAACCTCGTAAGTCCAGATTTTCCCAAATTTATGTTCCAGGTCAATATGGTGCAGATTTTCAATGCACTTCTAGGGGTAAAACCTCGTAAGTCTACTCTACATTATCTTTCTTCTATGGCCAAATTAAAAAACCTCGTATCTCTTTGGCATCGCAACTGTAACCTAAACACTCGTATGTCAGAATCCTAAAACCTCGTATCTTTGTTGTTCTGAACCATACTGTAAAACCTCGTAAGTCTTTGTTGTCTAAAACCTTGTATCTTTTTCCACAAA
>PNEQ01131962.1:0-27320 GCA_003012365.1 Medauroidea extradentata
CATTCCGCCAACCACCCTAGCCATTCCGCCAACCACCCTAGCCGTTCCGCCAACCACCCTAGCCATTCCGCCAACCACCCTAGCCATTCCGCCAACCACATCTCTTCGCTCGTGGCCATACATGATATAGGCTGTTCTGGATCAACTGAACACTGCTTACAATTTCCTGTGAACCATTATGCCGCCATCTTTACTATTTTTAATACGAAAACTTCCCTGTAAGTATAACTTAACATTTCACAACTCTAAAAAACGTTTCTTCTATAACCGTAATAAATATTTTTATTATTATTATAAGAATATACACCATGAACACGTTGCCTTGTGGTCACCCCTCACCGGTGCTAAAGACCTAAATGTTAAGCGCTGACAAAAATCTATTCACTCCACATTAAGGGCGCGGTCCACCGCAATTTTCACCACTATTTATTATTTTTTTTATTTGTACCGGATATTTTTTTCTTATTTTAAACACAAAGTGTGACTAAATTTGGCTCTTATGAAATTTTTTTCTCTCTCATAGTTTTCGCGTAATGGCTTGTTAGTCATATTTTGCATGTTTCCGTTTTAACGACTACACTAAAACCAACTGATATACCAAACTCAAAAAAATCACAGTGAATAAAGACATTACAGGCTACAATCTAATGTTCATATAAATAAAAAAAATTATTTGTATTAAAAAAATTGAATTTTGAAATTTTTATTTTCAGTTTCAGCAAAATACAAATAAGTTTTACTATTTATTTTTATGAGCATGACATTGTAGCCTCCAATGTCTTTATCCACTGTGATTTTTTTTAGTTTGGTATATCAGTTGGTGTTAGTGTAGTCGTTAAAAAACGGAAACATGCAAAATATGATTTTAAAACAAGCCATTACGCGAAAACTATGAGAGATAAAAACATTTCATTAGAGCCAAACTTAAGTCACATTTTCTGTCTACAATAAGAAAAAATATATCTTGTACAAATAAAAAAATAAAAAAGGGTGATGAAGATTGCGGTTGACCGCACCCATTCGGCAGTGACGTGTCTGCAGGTATAAACCAATCACCGTATTTTCCTGTGTATGAAGTAGTTTTCTGGATAATTCGTATTTAGTCTCTTCAATGCTACTGGCTAGGAAATTTACCTTCAACTACTAGTCTAATAATTCCACATAGAACTCTCTGAGTTGTGTATAGTCGTCGCTAAGTGCCGCTTCCCTTAGATCAGTTCTACGGTTCGCTACTGATACCTGACTTCCTGGACAGGTACGTATATCCACTTATTTTTAGTGAATCGAATTTAGCACCAACGTGTTTCAGTGCCTTGTGTGCACATCTGTAGTTCCGCTTCATGGTAAGTGATTCGATATTTTTGACTACCAACGTCTCTGGGTTTGACCTGCAAATCATAGACTTGTGGTGTCTCAGTAACCTTGTTCTGATTGGCACAGCCAGATAAGTGACGCTTCTACACGACGACATACTGCCAATGACTATGAAGCAGTGCTAGAGATAATGCACACACGGCAATGAAACAGTTGAAGCAACATTCTTTTCACCAAGAATCAGTGACTTTGCATATATCTCTGGTTTTTCACTAAATCAAGAGCTACTCACAGTCTACCTAACAAGGTGGAGTACTGGTAAAGAATTCTTCTTTCTTTCGAGAGGACCTGGATTCGATAACGGGCTTCGGCTATCATCTTTTCGCTTTACAAGGGTTCTCAGAAATCACGTAAGCCGAATGCTGTGATGGTTACCTTGAACAGATTGGGGTTAATTCCCTCTACTTACCCCCGTGTCCTCTGAAAAGACATTGAAGCTGTTAAGAAGACACGTATGTCATCCTATTTATTAGGGATGTGGAAAATCGCGTTTTTTCTGACAACAGACCAGGCTGCGAAATGTTAAGACGTTCGCTCAACATCTCTTATTTGAACGTCAGTGTCGTGGTCTGCAGCAGAGATCTCTTCTAGTCAATAGTTAAGTCCAATAGTCGAGTTACCAATATTCTGTAAATGGTTTGCATACGTAACTGTTACACCATAAAGTTCATGTCTAATAAACTCATCGATTGTAATTGGGTATATACACGACATTGAAGTATATAGCTTACCACCTAATTAGTCGTTTCAAGGGATTTGACAACATTAAGGCCATGTTCTTTCATTTATTTCAAACAATTGCAAATAACTCGTATATTTTTTTATCCAAATGCTTTTAAATTTTTTAAATGTTTACAGTCATACGATACACAATTCTGCCTGAGCGTTTATTTTAAAATAATGTACCATTTGCTAGCAAACAATTAATTTGCTTAATTTTGGCTTATTTTGACCGCAAAATATGTGATATTTCAGGGGAAAAAATCTAAACATCCATTTGATGTGTTGCAACAGATACAAACGGTGATATACAAGTCTTAAAACTGTAAGAATTAATTTTTGTTACATGAATTAATTTGCGTTAAAAATATATTTTCGAAACCACTGCAAAACTAAAGAGCGAGGCCTTAACCGACATCTTTACAACATGAAGATGTCTGCAAGCTTTCGCGGCCATTGTTGATTATACTATCTTGGCTTTCTAGGTCGTCGTGGCAGAAACAACCGACGTTTAACTTCACGTTGCTACAGGCATCGCCAGGGTCGAACTTTAACCCCGAAGATGCCGGTTGCAATGCGAGGCAAAACATAGCTTAACTTCTACCATCACGACGTGGCTCGACCTCGAAAGCCAAGATAACTTTATGACGGGCTTTGAAAATTTAATAATAATAGTAATAATACTGATTTTTGGCATACGGCTTGCATTTACGATATAGGCTGATGTTGACTGAACTAAGGTTAATTCTACTACAGGTCAGAAATAGAAAGATCAATGTTAAAAGTTTGTCACAGGGAAAATTTCAACCGCTTGAGCGCTGGTATCGGTAAGGGGTGGAAATTGACCAATCACAGAGCTTTCCTGAATTTTAAGTTATAGTTTGGTAATTTAAAACGCGCAATATGTTTCTTTTCAATTAAAAAAAAAAGTTAAACTTCTGTCATTTACAAGCCTATTAAAACTTTACTACGGTTTCGTATTTGCTGGTCCCTTTGCGATAGCAGCGAAGCTAGCGGCAGAAATTTTCCCTGTGCCAAACTCTCCCATAAGAAAACACGTTTTCTTTCTAACCTGTAGTACAATTAACCTTAACTGAACCAATACACTTCCTTCCATTCACGATTATGTTTTCATTTCGGCGACAACCTGTGTGCGGGCGTTCGTACTTGAAACATATTTCAAATACAGGAAGTAGGTAGTGTAGCGTGGACGAGATTCAAGGAGTTCGGTATTAGACAGACTTGACGCCTTGACAACGTTGTAGCTATGTTGCAGAGACATAGGTGTATTACGTAGTATTCGTACCTCACACTACTGTAGAATATTTGGGAATACAGAAGTTAAATAGTCGGTAGGACTCAAGCTCAGCAACACACGTCATAGCAGGTAGGGACCCTGTTTTTTCGTGAAAAGAATTTCGCCCCAGTTCGTCTCAGAGCCTTACGTGCACATCTGCAATTCTGCTTCATGGTTATTGGCAGCGTGTTTGTGTGAAGAGCCGTATCTCATTGGACTGAGCCAATTACAAAAACTTTCCTGCAACACCACACGTCAGTGATTAGCCTGTAGAATTTCAAGGCTCGTGACAGTTAAAATATCCAATCACTGACCACGAAGCAGAACTGCAGATGTGCATGTAAGGCACGGAAACAAAGCGAGGCAAAATTATTTTCGCGAAAAAACAGGGTCCCTAGTCATAGGAAAATTTCTTCGCTGGCCAACAACATGGCGGAAACGCCTATACCGCCAACCAGTTCGTCCGTATAAAATAAGCCGTCACGTCGTTTAACGTCTGTATGAGTATTTGTATTACTATTTGTCCTTTGACGCCATTGACTTAATAATGTACATGTACCTTATCTCGTTCGGAATAAAGTGAGCACTAAAGATTTAACATTTGAAAAAAGTCACTAGCCGTTACCGCATATGATTCAACGTAAACAATAGTTACCTTACTACTTGTATGGTTGGCAGCGTATTACATTAAGTAGTTCCGTGTGTTTTCCTGTTTAAATACATCAATACTGAAATAAAATTAAATGAATTTGACATATCTATGTTTTACATAATTAATAAACTTTTTTTTGTCAAACTATATAGGTTCCTATCGACTGCACAATTTAACTTAAACGCGCAAGCATTAAGTGACGTGTCCAGATAGATTAGACATTTCCCGTCGTTGAGACGTTGCGCGCGGAAAGATACGAATTTTCTGCAAAGAGAAATTTAGCAGGGCTTCTTTTAGTGCTCACTTTATTGCGAACCGCCTATACCAGTCTAATGTTTCCACTAACAACTCAGTGTTGTGTATAGTCATTCTTGAGCCACGATTTTATGGCGAAAATATTTTTGCACCATATAGTTTCAATGCCTTATGTTGACATCCGCAACTCTGTTTCATGTTCAGTCATTGGACGTTTTAACTGTCACACGTTTTGAGGTTCTGCTGACAAATCACAGACGTATTGCGTCACAATAGCCTCACTGTTATTGGTACAGTCGAATGAGGGACGGGTCTGTACGAAGACCCGCTGCCAATAGCCGTGAAGCCGAGCTGCCCAGGAGCACGCGAGACACTGAAACAAAATGATGCAAAAATCTTTTCGCGACAAAATCGTGGCTCTAGTCACTGCTTAGCACCGCACACCTCGGAACACTCTACACTCCCCTATTGAGAAGTGTGTTTTAAATATCTGAAAGCAAACCGTACTTCTGAAGAAACAACCATCAAATTGTTGCTGTATTTAGTTAACTTCTATTGTGCACTGACCAACGCAACCAGTATACACCTGACATTTGTGAAGCTGGAGTTAACACCTTCTTCACCCAGGGCTGTCCACCTACGCGACGTTGCCTTTGGTAACTGCGTGTTTGCGCCGGGTACAGCAGTGTTACAGCTTTAAAAATACTTTACAAATAAACACTTGTGTTTTCAGTACTAAATTATTATTATATTGATAATTTAACTGTCATAACTGTAGTAAATATCGGAGATAGAGAGATTATCAAACAATCCCAAGAATCGCAAAGATCATTGCATATTTTAGCAAGAAGAACTAGAGTAAATAAATAATATCGAACGATAGAAGAACCAAAGAAAACAATTGACGCATACCCCCATTTTATGTGAATACGTGTTTGATTAGTAACGAAGTTTCATCACCCAGGCTTTGAACCGGTTCTGTGCCAATAGTATCCTCGACTTGGGCCGAAGGGCATGTTCCGAATTCGTAAATAGCGACTGCCATAGCAAATATACTCCTCACAGGAAATGTGTACTATCTAGGGGCCGGAAAATTTCACTGATTCAATGACCCGCACACTAGAATCCATTGTTCTGTGCATATTCAAGCCCCGTCTGTTAGTTCATTGCGTGTTGTTCCAGTTAGTAGCAGCTATAGAGGACAAATAGTCAGAGCTGGAACGTACACAGGATAATGGATTCTATCATGCAGGTCATTGAATCCGTGAAGTTTTCCGGCCCCTAGATATTTACAGTCCCGGAAATTTCACATATTCAACTAAGGAGAGATTGGATTTCTAAATCATGTATATGTTGGAAAATTTTTCGATCGGGTCATTGATTATTAAACGAGACCTTGAGGACTCCGAATCAAAGGCGAACATGCGTAAAAACACTCATGGACTCCCGCGCTACATCGTCAAATGTTGAATTGTTCAGTCACTGGATGAAGAAGTAGCTGAGGACCGAGTGTATACAGGACTGTGGAATCTAGCCTGCTGGTAGTTGAACCCGCGATATGTAAGGGACTCCAGTAATATCCTATGCATGTGACTGACGCAAGGATAAGAGAAGAGAGCACGTCTCATATGTTGAATTGGAATTTATAACATACGTTTTGTTTTTCCGCCGACATATCAGAAACATAGTATATTTTTTTTTGTAAATCATTATTTATAAAATTTAAAAAAATAACAAACGGTAATTTTTTAAAGTTCAGGAATGTTTGAGGTTTGCAAATTTCACTTATTAGCTACCTAAAAGTGAGTAGAATTTAGCATGCTTGCTGAGAACTTAAAAAAAAAATTACACCCTGAATTCTTAAATATAAGTGGTTAATGCAGCTAGGATGCTTGCTGGCCTTCGACCAAGACGGACCGGGTTCGATTCCCGGTGGGATTGACTGAGATTTTCACACGAGGAAATCTTGCGGGCGATGACGTTGGTCGGCGGGTTTTCTCTGTTATCTCGCTTTTCTCTCCGTCCGTCTCATTCTGGCGCCGCTCTATATGTCCCCCTTCAACAGCGCTGAAAAGTCGCTTTTAAAAGTAATGACATAAATCTCTTCCCTTCGCTAAACTGCGGAATACGTCATTATTTTAGTAAAGAAAATCGAAAAACCCGGCCGCTCAGTTCACTAAATTACCAAATCAAATAGGGTTTGAATAGTATTGTTCGTCAACCAAATTCATTTCCCCAGTAGCAGTAGTCTTGCAACAGGGATAAATGATTCAGTGAAATATTGTGGACATATTATTCTGAGCGCCGTAGCCGAAAGTATGCCGTTTTTAATTGTTTACAACAATACGACATTCCAGTGCTGTTACATTTCAGAAAACCTAGAGTGAACCAAGAAAAACAATGAAAGGAAAAATAAATAGAATAGGCTGTTTTATAACAAATACATAATTAATAAAATCTAAAAAAAATTCCAAGAGGAGTTGTGTCGGATCACGGAAAATTCAAATAAAGTAACAATTTTAAGCCAATTCACCCGGTTTTTGTTTAAGCGTTTCTGTCGGTTCACTCTTGGTTTTCTGAGATGGCATAGTACTATAGTGGCGTCCACAATAGTTAGGGAAAGGAATATTTCGCGAGTTCAACGACATGCGTGTTAGAATCCATTGCCCTATTTACACACAAGCCCCGGCTATTTGTCCATTAACTACTACTCACTGGAACAACACAAAATGAACGAATGGACGGGCTGAGTATGTATAGGACAGTGGATTATAACAAGAGGCACGAGTATTTCGCGTATTCATCTGGCAAGAGCCTAGACTTCTTAGTTCTATACGGGTACCGGCTGAAGCCGAATATCCATTGGCTTCTAACAGTACAAACGTGCAACACGTGATATCCCCACGTCTTGTTTCCTTATTTATAACTGGCTTGTAGTCGTCAAATGTGATTTAAATCGCTCTCGTCTAATCACAGAAGGAGTGAAGTATACGTTATTGGCGTCCAACCTGACCTACAATCAATACGCGAAATAATCGTGCCTGTAATTATAACACGTCGGTCATTGAATTCGCGAATTATTCCTTTCCCTACCTATGTGCCTAGCTGACTGCACGTGGTGTGGCGTGTTCCAAGGTCGTTGAAGATGCGAAGTGCTTTCGTCCCGCCGTGCCAATGCTCCAACCCCAAGGTCAGTTCCGAGAAAAGTGACTGGGACCTGCTTCCGACAAAAACAGGTGAATAATCAGTATGGAATACGGCACTGTGCCGCGTCAAATAAGAATGTTTTTTTTTTAAATCATATTCCGAAGTGTTAAACGTTCCACGTGCTATGCAGTTTTATTTTTTCCTATGCGACCATAAGGCTAAAGTCAGCATGTCAAAATCCATGTAAACAATAAATGCGTGCCGTCGTTTTTGCTATATCGTGTCCACTTTAAGGTAGTAGCTTGGAATGTATTAGCTCACTAGCTGTTGGTTACTAAATAAGATATTTTTCCTAAGCAAAACAAATTTCCTAACTTTCCTGGTAGCAAGCACCTCTGCTAGTGTATGCATAAAATTAATTTATATTCTAAAACATTAGCATTAGTGGGTAAGATACCAAAACAATTTCTTTAACTTTCAATACTGCATAATACAATTGGAATTGTTTTATAGCGCAATGGTAATGTGGTAATGTAAAACGTCCACCCTGCCAAATAAATATAGACCTCGTCACTGGAAATGTTTATTTTTACTACCACTTTACAATGGATGAGGTATGGTTCCGTGTCGCAATTGGTCATTTAGTTTTAGTAAATTGTAACTCAGTATTTTTCGATTGGTATGCTGTGTGGTATTTCATCCTAAGCAAAAATACATCTTATTGCCGAATTCGAAATCCTCTTTTTCAATTGATGAGGACTACATAACTGTTTAGTAAAGTTAAAGACCCAATTGAAATAAGACTTATAACAATTCGTTAAGTGAAGGAGCCATTACACGCTAATTATACCATAAAACAGGGCGTTAAAATGTGATACTCGTTTGTCGTTGGCCGACGAGGTTTATTGGGGTACATCCATTGAGATTCGACAAGTTTAAAACTAGATCATTATTGCCGTTAAATACACGTGTCAATCGTACGTGACACAGCGAAAAAAAATATTGCTGTAGTAATCATCGTTTTGTATAAAAGGAACAGAGTTTGTCAGTACTGCCCTGATATTTCCCACAACAATCTGTTACGTAAAAAGTACAATCAGTTTAGTTTAAGGGTGTTCACGCATAAAAAATTAGTAATTTTATATTTGCATGCCGTAGCGTTCGTTTTTTAGACGTTACTTGTGACTGCATTTTTCCACTTGCAAAATATTTTAGCTCTCATGGTTTCCCTGTAGCGGCATGTCAAAGTCAGAATTCGCAAGTTACGGTAACATACGAATAACAGGTGACTTACTAAAATTAAATAATTTACGCTGAAATTTGATATTATGCGCCATACGCTAAAATAATTAAAAAAACAACATCCCTTTTAACTTATTTAAAAATTGCCGCAAATAAAGTAAATTGTCATAATTTTCTTAAACTATCTACAAAATCATTTGTATTTTTTTTTTTTTTTCAATATCTAATTTACGATTAACCAAATAATTTTGTGACGTTTCTCAATTATGATACGGTGGGCCAAGGTTTATTTCCAGCCACACATAATTATTAATTTAACCATACGTAAATTTTAAAAATGTTAATATTCTGACGTATAAGCACCACAATTTCACCAGCGCTACTCGGAAAAAATATTTCGTGACGGGTACAAAATATTTTGTGGATATTTATCCTGCAACATTTATTTTGTGGTTACCACAAAAACATTTTGCTGACACCACTAAAATTATGTATAGAGACCAGGAAATTTCGCGGTTTCAACGACCAGTCCGCTAGACTCCGCAGTCCTGTACACACTCTGTCTTCAGCAGCTTGTTCATTGGCTGTTCTCCAGTGAGTGGCCAATTGTAAATGTGACAAGGGGTAGTCAGTGAGTGTTTTCCTTGTAGGGCTGCTGTTACCTCATATACTTCGAGGAAGAGTTCCAGTGGCAATGACCTATTTGCGAAAGTGATTAACTGGCACAGAAGTTTGAAATTTAGCGCCATCTTAAATTAGTTCGCGAAATATCCGGGACTCTAATTATGTGGTCACCAAAAAATTATTTTATGGTTACTGCTGCATGGAAGACTTTCTGCACAATTTTTCTTTCAATGTACCATACATAGAGATGATGGTTTAGAGATGGGGAAATGTCGTGAATTCGATGACCTGCATGTTAGAATCAAGTATCCTATGCATACTCTAGCCCTGTCTATTCGTTCATCGTCTGTTGTTCCACTGAGTAGCAGGTAGTGGACTTGAGTATGCATAGGATATTTGATTCTAACATGCAGATAATTGAATTCGCGAAATTTCAGCATCCCAAATGATGGTTTATCGCGGGAAAACTTGACTATTTGCTGGGTTTCAACATACGTTCAGCTTACCAGAAGATTACAGGCTTTAGCTTGTATTTGGAGCTGTTACCCTATTTGACTGAGCCAATAAGAATCTTGGTATTGTAATATTTGATGCCTGTTGTCAGTCTACAGACAGCTACGTTGTCTAATTACCCGATCATCCATGTTGCAAGAAACTACAGCGTTTTCAACGGTATGTTGGCACAAAGCATTTTCGCGATGAACCATCGTCTTGAATCATGCAGCATCGATGTACGGTACATCGAAGTAGAAAAACTTGCAATCAAGTAGGAAGTATACCCGACACACCTCTTGAAGACGGAATTGGTCAAAGTATGCCAAATCCGTACTAATATTTGCTGGTAAGTTATACTTTACTGCCGTAGATATAGCCAAGTGACAATATGTGTGCTTATTCATCACAAACCTTTATTTCATGACTAGGGAAAGGGAAATTTCGAGAATTCAGTGACCAACAAGTTGGAATCCACTGTACTATACATACACGAGCCTCGTCTGGTGTTACAGTGCGACGCAGCTATTGGACAAATGGTCGGGGCTTAAGTATAAATAGGACGGTGGATTCTAACGTGCAGGTAACTGAGCTCGCGAAATATTCCGTTCCCTTTTCACAACAATTACGTGTGTAAACCATGGCCGTCTTTAATAGAAGGCCGGGGTCTTGAATGTGGCAACACTGCATCGGGGGCCTGCTGCTTGTCACTTCTTGGCCACCCTAGTTTCTGCAACGTGTCTAGATGCAACTTTATCTACACAGACTAGGGCTACCAATGAGCGACCGGCAGCAGGCCTCCGATGCAGCGTTGCCACATTAAAGACTACGGCCTTCTACTAAAGACGGCCACGGCGTAGGATACTGGTCGCACTACAGTTTGGCTTTTAACTATTGACTAAAAGCTTTCACTGCGGCATGCCCCGACATTTTTAGCCAGTGAGAGACATCGAGCGAACATATAACAGCTTGAAGTCTAGCATGTCATCAGGAAATAACACGAATTTGGTACGTCCTTATTTGCAGTCTTCGTCTTGTCCTCGGGATCACAGACTAAATAGAAATACAGACGCGAAATAACATGGTGGCTCATTTGATACGTGTAAAATTCGCCACTTATTGGCTGCCCGGGGCTACGAGCCCCCTTGTATACTTGGCTCTTGCATTTTACGACAGGTTCCCTATTGGTCTGGTTGCCCACTGGTGTTTGGAGGAAGGCTGGCCAGCAAAACCATTTTACTGGCGTCTGTGACTGAGTTTGCCGCTCTATGTATTCCTAAATTATCTCTGTGTTGGTACTAGCAGCGCATGGACAGTGGAGAGTAGTAGAGTAAACGGCCATCTTGCCGACGGAACTCGAAACGCTGTGAGGTGCAGCGGTGAGTGGAGCCTCTCAAGTAAAGAGACACTTGAGATTCTTGTTTGTACTTCAAAACGTTGTCAAACGTGGGCAGACTCTGTTGGCTCTTAGTGCTTGTCGTGTATGCGACGTCTATAGCTGTTATTATTAGAGAAAGAAAGTTTTCTGGGGAAATATTTTTGAACCACTTTGTTTCAATGCCTTACTTGCACAACTGCATATTTGCTTTGTGGTCATAGATCAGTAGAGGCACGAGTATTTCGTGCATTCATCTAGTAACAACCTAGACTTCTCTGTCCTATACACGCACTAGCCACAGTCGAATATTAATTGGCTTGTAACCGTGCACGCAGGTACCACGTGATTTCGCTACGCGTTATTTCCTCATTTATTACTGGTTTGCAGTCGTCAAATGTGTATCAAAACAACTTTCGCCCTAGTAATGGCAGTGAAGTATACGATCTTGACATTCAACCTGACCTGGAAACAATACGCGAAATAATCGTGCCTATAGTGATTTGTTATAACTCCCAGAGTCTTGAGGCTCTATCCGCAAATAACAGACGAGTGTTGCCGCAGTTAACTTTGTTATGATTAGCAAAGTCAAATGTAAGACGTCTCTGCGCTAATATATCGAGCCAATAACCACATTATAGATGTGCGCGTGTGCACGCAAGACACTCAGACAAAGTGACGCAAAATTGTTTTCGCGGAAACTTCCTGTCCCTAGTCATGATAAACCGAGATAGTTGACGCAACAATAACACCTACCCGCATTCGGGAGAATTTCGGTCCCTGGCCCCGGACATCTTAATTTCGTTGTTCCATGCATGAATGCCTGAAATTCTAGTCACTGCTTTATAATTATTACAATTTCTCACGGATGGATTATTTGAAAACCACCAAATCAAGAGAAGTACCTTCAGCCAGAAATAAATGCGTGCGTAAACCTCAAGTTTCAGAATGCTTCATTTTTATTTTGGAAGAAACAGGGAGCACCTGAATAACAAAACAAAAAAATAATTCTGTTTTAGCGTTAAAGTTTTGTTAAATATCCGACACAAATTATTAGATTATTACAATATCATTTTTAATAGTTGGAAGTCTCTCTTTAAAATGCTATCTTGCACAAAATTGTGTACCTATTATTAGATACCTGAAAATTTTGCGTTTTCTTTTAGGTGCAAGCTAGAGTTCCAGCAACTATCACGTTCATAATTAACCGTTGACTTACTCGACACTGCCTGGAAGTAGCTGAGCCAGTAATAAAATAGTAGTTGAATACAGGGCCGTTTCATTGTGTCAGCGAGCAACTAATAAACAACTACTGACTGCAAGATTTCACAAATATTCTTGGAAGCTAGCTTACAGATCAGTGAACTTGCGAATTATTCCTGTCTCTACTTATTACTGGTGGCCACAAAACACAGTAGAGACCGGAAAAATCCGCGTTTTCATTTGGGCACAAGCTAGGATTCAAACTGCTGCAATTTTTATCTCGCTTTCATAATTGGCTCTTGGCTCAGTTTGACACCTCCTGGACGGCTCACTGCCAATAACAAGAGATGGTGAAATTTCGTGAATTCAATAACCTGCATGTTAGAATCATATGTCCTATGCATACTCAAGCCCTTTCTATTGTTCATTATCTGCTGTTCCACTGAGCAGCGGCTAGTGGCCAAATAGTCGGGGCTTGAGTATTCATATGATATATGATTCTAACATGTAGGTCCTTGAATTCACGAAATTTCACAATCTCTACCTATAATAAAGAAGCAGCTATGTTCAAGCCCAATAATATGGTTTAACTGTGTCCGACAGCAGCCAATGAACAGCTGCTGTCTGCTAGATTATAAATATATTCTTGGAAGTTAGCCTATTAGACAGTAAACCCACAAATTTTTCCGGTCTCCAGCAATAATTAGCAGTAGGTATTTCATCACATTGATGTACGGAAGCGCGTGCACAGCAGTGTACAGTTCTCGGCAACTTGTACCCTACGTGTCAACAACCCTCGAGACACCACTGCGTATCACGCTAACCTTCAGTTGCTAATGACGACCCGGGAAAGCATTACTTTGTTGTTGTTCGTCCTAGAGTATTTTTAAAGCATTTCATGAAGAAAGAGAAGGAAAACGTATAGAGGTCGTGAACTCAAACAAGATAAGCAAGTTAAATGGTTTCGCCACACAGAAACGCGCCAGACAATATGTAGCCTGGACAACTGTTTTAAGTGAGAGTGGTGTATAAAACCCATTATAACAAATCTTTTAACTTGTTTTTGTTAGTGACTGGAGAAATAAATCGTTACTAAAATCCCTCTTTGCGAACGTTGAGGGCAATCATTTCACCAGAGTGACAAGTTTCCAGTAAACTCTTTTCACAGTGAATTTTAGTATCTTTTCTTATTCTGCACTATATAATTGAGCTTAAAAAAGGAATAATTCATTCCAAACATATTTCACTTCTTTAAATTTTTTCTACATTGACCAAAAATGTGTAGTTTTCAATAAATTTTTATTTTTCATTAGTGAGTACACTATGACTAAAGATGATACTGATGATTTACCGCGGAAAAATTTGACTGTTTGCTGAATTTCAACGTACGTTCAATTTATCAAAAACTCGCTGCTTTTCTCTGTACGTGGAGCTGTTACACTATTTGACTGAACCAGTGGGAATCCCGCTATTGTAATATTTGATGTCTGTTGTTGGTTGAGTAGGGGAAATTTCGCGAATTCAATGACATGCATGTCAGAATCAAATATCTTATGCATACTCAAGTCCCGACCATTTGTCCGCTAGCTGCTGTTTGGTGGAACACCAGACAATGAACGCATAGACGGGGCTTGAGTGTGCATAGGATATTTGATTCTGACATGCAGGTAATTGAATTTGCAAAATTTTACCATCTCTAATTATTGGTCTGCAGACAGCTACAGATGGTCAGCCGTGTATCGCCCAACCGTAGATGTGGCGATAATCTACAGAGTTTTCAATAGGTATGTTGGTTCAAAAAATGTCCGTGATAATACCATCATAGCTAACTATGCCCTATCAAGGAAAGGCAGAAATTATTTCTAAAAACTGTTGTGTTTTATTAATACCAATATGATATGATGAGCAATGAACGGGAACGTACTTAACAGACAGTGGGTAGGACTACCTGGGGGTTAGAGGCTCAGAAGTGATGAAGACAACGGCGACAATGAAGTGCGCGTAAAAATGCCGCATCGCCTCAACGAGTCAAGCTCTGAACTAGCGTGCAAGATTCCCGTCGAACCGTTTTAACTATTGGACACTAAGCGGTGGCCATTTTGTTTTATTGGTGAAAAGTCTGTAGCAAAGTTAGTTCACGTATATATATCCGAGTTTTACACGCAGCCAGTTAGTACATTTTGAAGTACGCCAGTCTGAAAAGGCTGTTTTTAGCTGTGTTGGAGGGCTTAGATAAAGTGTTTTTAATGAGCACGGTGTCTCAACAATGAAATTCCGACCTTGTCCGAATTGTGTTTTCTTTTCGTACGTTGGCAGAATGGGCGCACGTAGAATAGTTTCGTACACACTGCGACGCCATTGAAGTCCGAGGTGGGCGGCGCGCGTAAAGTATAAACAAAAACCGTTAGTATATACTGACATAACTTTCTACATGTCATATATCGATAATAATCATACGCAGAAACTTTAATTTGTTATAAAAAACACTAAAATACTTTATTTTTGAAAAGTTCGCAGTGATGTTCGTGGAACGAAGAAATACATCCTCGCCTCCCCAACGTCTGGAAGCGTTTTAAGGAAAGTTCTTCATGCGCGAAGTGTATAGATATTTTTAGAAACAGAACATCCTCGTAAATGTCCACGAAAACAAATAAAAGCTAAAAAAATTATCATCTATCAGGTTTTGGTTGCAAAACTTCATGAGCATTCCATACACACTCCACACAACGTGATTTTCCATTGATATTACTGCTCACTAAACATTGTCTTACAACCCTATTGTTGCTTATTTCAGTGGAACAATCGTAAAAAATACCCATGCAGCCAGCATTACCTGACTTGAAAGATGCTCATTAGACACATGTAGTCATACACACTATCAAATGTTAAGTTTGGCTCATGATTGTTTTTGGATAATTTACTTTTGTGAAATTGCCGGAATTTATAATGCGTTTCAACTTACGCAAATAAAAAACTGAACAGCAAGTTTTAAACATCTTAAGTTATATAAGCTTGCAGTATGACGTGAGTAATGTGTGATGCTCGATGATAAAGTGGGAACTACACTTTAAAGTTATATACACTGTAAGAATGTAAAGTAAGTGCATTTCGGTTTCAAGAATATGGAAGTAAATTCGGTAGAATTATTAACTTTTATTACCTTACAAATAAATATTTAAGAAGTTTTTTGAGAGAGGCCGTACTCGCTCGTTATTGTACTGCTCGAATGATAAAAAATAGTCGGACACTAAGCATAGGTAAAGAAAGAAATCTGATTAAGTGTTATAACGTACACTCTCATAATTATTTCTTTGCCGGTCTAATACATATTTGACGTTAAAATATTATTTGGGCAGTTTCTGCAATTTTACCGACTCCGTTTTAAGATGCTGCAGGTTCAGATTACTACAACCAACTTTAAAGTTAAATAAAAACAAACGGAATGATTGTTTAGTGAATGAAATCAATTTTAACGTTTATAAAAATTCAGTTAACATAGACAGAAAGACCAGGGAATCCTTACATCGTCTTGCAACAACGATCTTATTTATCAGTGTTATTTTACGTTTCTAAACGAAGAACTATTGAGAAAAAGCCAAAATAATTTTCCTTAGCATTAGACACAAGTTTTGTTTTAAGTAATATTCAGAAGCAAAAGTCAGCGTAGTACATTAAAGGGTTTGTAAGATACGGAATTGTGTGAATATACACTTAATTCCTCCTTCATTCTTTTGGGAGTTTATATGTATCGAATTCGAATATATTTTAAGGAGTTGGTGAGGAAGTATTCTGTAAAAAATTTCCTTCGGCATCTCTGCAGTTTAAACTTACATTGAAAATTATGTAAAACCACTTATTACGCCATTGCAATACCTTTTCAGAAATTGCTGTATTTGTTTTAAGATAGCTGCAATAAAAAACGTGCTTTAAATTAAATTGTGTAAGAAGTTTTCTAACTGTACACAGTAAAAAATATTTGTACATTTACAAGGAAAATCTTGTAAACTAATATCAGAACGTAATAAATCAAGTAATTAAAGTAAGATGTCAGAAACATTTTAAAGTGGTTACAAATATCGTAAACATCTTTGCTAACTAGTAAAATAAACGTTAATGAGCAAAATTTTCGATTTGAAACAAAATAAACCTAGGAGACCTGACAAATTTTACAAAAAATTTCGTAATTTTACAAAAAAGTGTTGTAAACTTAACCAGATATTAGCTGTAAATATACAAAATTTGTTTGTGTATTTACAGAAATGTTTGTAAATATACAAAGATGTTTGTAAAAATACAATTTTTTTGTAAATTTTACAAAAAGACTTTGTAGTGTTACCAAAAACTTTTTGGAAACTGGTTTCCAAAAAACTTTTTTGTAAAAGTACAAATTTTTTACTATGTACTATCTTTGGATCTATGAAGTGTTAAACGAGTCGTTAAAAACATTTTACGCCTTTTCATTCCCTTAATAAATTGTTTAAACATTTTATTAGGTACAGAAAGTACTTTAAAAGAGATGCTTAGGGTTTCATAGACATTTATTAGTCTGTGAACACAGACATTACACCTCTGTACCAATATGTTCAACTGTCTAAAAATAGTTTCCTAGAGAATTCTTCTTTCTTGTGGAAATTGGTTAAGATTATATTAGTGTTCCTAGGTAGAAAGGTTTTAACAGTTCGCTTATTATTGAATGAGTAGGTTTTCAGTCAAGACGCTTCCAATAATACATAGGGATGATCTATTTGATATTCCATGTTATAAACCGAATTCTAATATACACGCTATACATAGCATCAACGCTGTTTCATAAAAATTAAGTTCTGTCTTTGAATGAACGTTGTCGATCTGCGTTACATTATCAGTCTTCGTGCGTACTTGCAGTGATTTTACGTATGTGGAATAGTTACGCAGTTCTGAAAATTAGTTTATGAGAATATCTCATACGTTCCGTTCCTTTCGCCCATTTAATAAACTACAAAAATACTGTCGCTATACAGAATGGCGCAGGAGGCCAAAATCGATTTGTAGTTCAACGTAATATCAGTAATAAAATACAACTTTTTTTTTTGAGTTTGCATAGTTTTTCTTAAGCTTTGGTTAATTAGAAATTATATCTTGGCTTCCGAGATCGGACCGTCTCGCGAAACGTCGGTATCCTCTACAATATCAACAATGACCGCGAAAGCCTGCAAACACCTTTAAATTACAAGTAGTTCGTCAGTGAACCTGAAAGTATGAAACAATTTAGCTCTGACTGACTGAAAACTACTGTGTTTTATTTCGTCTCATCGTTTGTGTTGTTTGTTGTTTTTTTCTGTTTGTGCCCGACACCTTTGTGTTTTGTTTAGTCTCATAATTGTGTCGTTTGCTGTTTTTCTGTTTGTGTTTTTGTTTCGTCTCATCGTTGTGCCGCATGTCAACTTAGGTTTCTTTTTTTATTTTTTTTTTTGTTATTTCTCTTATTTTCTGTTTGTTCCTTGTTTTATCTGACCAGATTCCAGTTTTGGAATTTCATGTTGTGTATGTATCCTGATGATTAAAGCATACTCTACTTATTTATGTTTTCTTGTCTTATTTTTATTTTTAGTTTTCTTTTGACAGTAATTTATTTCGCAATGGAGTATGTCCAAGCAATTTAGCACGTATTTACGAAATATTTCGCAAGCAACTTATCAAAACATTGTAAGGGATATTTTATGAACGTAATAAACCGTTAATAATACAGTAGAGTTCGCAGGCTTTCGCGGCCGTTGTCTGTAGCTTCTAGGATTCTGGGTTGTAACCGCGTCACTGTCGCATAACTTCCCGACGTTTCGGAGAGCATTGCAGCCTCCATCTTCAGGGTTGAGTTGCAGCAGCTGTAACTGTAACCTAGATGGAGGCTAAATGCTCTCCGAAACGTCGGGAAGTTATGCGACAGTGACGCGGTTACAACCCACAAGCCTAGAAGCTACTTCAAAAAACCATTTGTAGATTATTGGTTGTTCAGAGTGACGAGTTGAAGATTTTTTTTTAAATTTTTGTAACCTTCAAAAGCGTAAATTTTGTAGGCGATAGGGTAAATTTATAACTTCTTATTTGACTCAAAGAAACAGGGAACGAAATCGTTAATCAGATACTTAGTCAGGGCAACAATTAAGCACCAAAAGCACTGTTTTTGACACGGCACATAAAAGTTATTTAAAAATAAACTCTGGATATAGTGAGTTTTGAAAAATAAACTGACGTAACAAGTTTGGAAGAAAATGTTTTTGAATATATTAAGTGTTGATTGAAGAAATAAGAGAATGCGAACTATAATGAAGTGTTTGTGAGGTAATTAACCCTGAAAACGTTTTGCAAAGTCATCTGTTGCCAACTGTGATATATAACAATATGAAAATAAATATTAAAGCGTTTTACTTTGGAAAATAATGAAAATAGAAGCTAAACTTGTAATCTAATCAGTACAACGATATCTAACACATTTCATATGTGTAAAACCATGCAATAATTTCTCAATGGAAAGTGTTCACTTTAGATTATAAACCTTTTCACCATCCAATTTAGTTGGCGTTGTTTATACAGAACTGACGATAAACACAATTTAAACTATTTGGAGATATTTAGTTTTTAAAAATTTTCTTCACAGTTTATTTGCACACTATGCTAGGCTACTCGAAGTCTTTGAGGGCGGGGCGCGTGCATATAGAACATCGAAATGTAATTGTTCGTAGAAAACGACCGCAAAGAAAATATTGCACACGATCTACGATGCATAGTGTTTGAACAATAAACGCAAACCACTCCATATGAATTTATTCCTCACATGATTTTTCCTTTTCAGGAAAATAACACGAACAACAGACAGTTAAGAGATAAAACTTTGAAGACCTTTCTCACACTACTGAAGTTTTTTACAAAATCGTTCGCATTTTTTTAGTGTGCAGGAAGGAGAAGGGGTGAGGGATGACGACCGCTATGAGTGAATTGCAGCGAAACATAGAGACGAATGCGCTGAGAAGTATTCTTATTGAGGAAAATATGTTTGGGCATATTGTTTTTTTGATTATGTTAACTAATTCATAAAGGTTGTTACCAGCTCTGGTCTTGTCTTGAAACGCAGTTCTTGAAAAATTGATTAAGGTAAATAATAAGAATAGTTACTCATCGTGTACCGACTAAACCGGTGATTTTAGAGGTATCGTTTATCAATGAAAAATATTTCTATAGGCGTTATACGTAGCCGTACGTGAAGAAAAATTGTAGTTTTCTAACATCGAAATTTTCCGATTTTTGCTAGATTAAGTTAGGTTAGTTTAAGTGAGGTCAGGTTAGTATAAGTTATTTTAGGTTAGTTTAGGGGTAGTTTTGGTTAGGTTACGTAACTTTACTATTAAGTTATCCATTTTTCGTTAGGTTAGGTAAGACAGGTTACTGTAAGTAACGTTATGCAACCGAACCTTGTCTAACCTAACGAGAAATGGAAAAATTAATGGTAAAATAAAGTAAACCAACCTAAACTAACTAATGTAACCTAACAAAAAAAACGAAATATATTTAAGTTAGAAAACTACAATTTACTTTACGTACGACTACTTCTAACGTCTATAGAAACATTTTTCATTAATTGATTATACCTCTAAAATCAATAGTTTGGTCGGTACACGATGAGTATCGATTCTTAATATTTACAAAAATTAATATTTAACTCTTTACTTTATTTATTGCTCAAACATATTGAGCCGAAAACTAGATTTCCGCCACAACTACAGTACTGTATTAACTAATAAATATACGGCTAACTACAGTTGTTGCACTTAGTACTTGAATGAAATCAATATTGTATGAGGAGTATACCCGAAGCTTCGCACCTCGGATGTTGACTTTCTACTGGGCGCACGTAGACAATCTGATTGGCGTGAAGGATGACATTGAATAAGGCGCTACAATGGAGAAGCGCCGGAATGAGAGGGGCGATGGAAACCGGAGATCCCCGAGAAAACCCGCCGGCCAGCGGCATCGTCCGACACGATTCCCACATGCGAAGATCCAGGGAAAATCCGGGGACCAACCCACGCCGGGGATCGAACCCGGATCGCCTTGTTGGAAGGTGAGTGTCTAACCACTCGGCCGCCTGCTCCCCGTTAATTCAAATGTATATCGTTAGAAAATATTTTTCTGTTAACTGCAACAGTTGAATCAACACAAAATTAAAATATTTGGTCACCTGGCAGGTTTAGTTCTATCAACAAGAGAGTTTAGTCCAGGTGAATATCTAGTGTTAAAACAGATAAGTTAATTTTAACGCATTTAATGTATTATTAAGCCAACAAAAATTTTGTTAGGTCAAATATTTTTCGTCATGTACACACGTGAAAATATACATTATGTGTGTGTGTATTTATATGGTTGCCTGTACCGAACCTTTCTTTTCCATTGCTATTTACATAATATACGCTCACATTTCTTTGATCGTGAAGCGGTAACTTCGAGCATTGTATTTGATAAGTGTTTACTGTAAATATGTACAAGCAGAGATAATTGTTTGGTACTGTGAACCGTATACACATTGGTACATAGCGAACCTAAATGTAGGCATATGTATTTGATCCACGAAATTTTTGCTGGCTGAACAACACATGTAAAACGTCAAATTTGATTTTTTTTTGTTTACACAAAATTTATGTTTAATTTTACTAAACCATCTTTCTGTGAAAGTGAAATCTGCCAGGAAATCAAACACGTGGATAGTTGAAATTTAAACACACTTTTACAAACATGCATGCTGTCGACAGCACTATTGTGCCATTAACGATAAATGTCAATCATATTATCATTAGAGAATGTTTTCTGCCAGCGTATTATTCAAATTAGTGTAGCGTCCTGCGTAATGTATTATTGGCCGGTGGTTATGTGCACAGTCTAGTTGTTTACACACGAATCTCAGACACTCAGTAGTAGCGCACCAGAGTTACTATTGGCCTAGTCAAATAGGGACTCGCCAATAACGACATAAAAGCGTCAGAAATGAATACATTACACTGAAGCCTAGAAAACCACCAACATTTCCCGCGACAAAACACCTTCTCTAATTATCATATATAAATCAATGTGCGAAATGACCCAACCCTGTCATACTTTGTAAACTCATCATTAAATCTAATTATCACTATCATTATTTAATATAATTATAATAGCTAATTATTAAGTCTAATGGGTACTAGTTTTTGTCATAAAACTGTCTCGCGGCTTGATTATTTGTTTTGTAAAATATTGTGTAAAATTTAGTGTATCCAGTACGACTTATTTTAATGTTTATGTATATGTTACAGTTTAAGAAAAGGTGATAACGCCTTAACTGTGCCACAATAAAGACTTTATTAAATGAAATGAAATAAATAAGCTCATTTTAAGGCCACCACAATGAAGTTCAATAACTAATAATTATATATTTTTGTGGTGTATGGAGTAAAATGTTGATATCAGTGCACGAGTCACACGCAGTGAGTACATTTACAAGTCTCAGGCGAAAAGATGTAACTAGACTCCAAACAATTACTACGTTTCCATGACGTTTTGAAATCGGTTCCAAAACTCTTACCGTTTTGAAAACGCTCATGAAAACGGGATTGAAATCAAATTGAGTCTCAAGGTCGTTAGCAACACCAAAAATTGGGATCGTATCGGATTGAGTCTGGCGTAAAATGCCATGGAAACGTGAATCGTATTGAAAACGAATCGAGAAAGTAATCAAATAACATACGAATGAAAGACTGATCGTGAAGAACAATAATTTTACTGTATCCATTTAATTTACTTAAGCAGTTAACTTTACGTGGAGGCAAAGGAAATTAAAGATATGGTTGTATGAATTAATTTATTTCATGTCAACCAACATAAATTTTAATTGTACTAACACTACCGCACGCAAATATGTCCAGCGAACTGAAATCTAATTCTGTCGGATCCAATGTTTGCATGATGACGGGTATAGGCTATAAACTAAGCACTCAGCTGAACTTGTAATTAACTGAAAATATGTTTTATTGGGCCAATATACGTTAACTTTTTAGAGTGCTGAAACGTCTATACTTCTTTTAAGTTACATGGAAGTTTTCATGTTAAAAATAATATAGATGGCTGCAAAGCAGCTGAAAGTAAACTTAATACAGTGCTCACTTTATCGTGAACGATCTATATCGTACTCAGGCGGGATTCAATACCAAATTAATTAATTTATTTATTTATTAATGACCAAGTTCAGCCCTACAATTGGTGCATTATTTGCATACAGCGACACATAAATTAGTAACAAAGATTAAACATGACGTACAACAATTATTATTGTCAGTTAGGGTCTATATACTAGCGATTCCGATGTATCTAGTAAGTAGCAATTTTAAGGGAAAAAAAAGGAGAATTTAATTTACTGAAGAGAGCTTTTACTTTTGCTGGTCCATGGACAGAAAGGATTTGTACTTCACCCTGAACGAGTTGAGCGAGGTGGTTTTTAGATCTCCCGGCAGGTCATTCCAAATTTTGCTCGACGTAGGCCTATATGTAAAAGAATTGTTGTAAACAGATTTGGAGAGACGTAGTAGATATAGGAACGTAGTAAACGTTCTTGCAAGGTGGTCACTTTTCCCTGAACACATTACAGATCAGTGTAGCACAGGCTGTGGTCGCAGCGGCTTGGCTAGGACTGAGCTCGGCTGACCGCAGTACGTCAGTACGCTGACACATTGGCTGGGTGACGTGTCTGATGCGATGACGCTCGTCTCCAGGACTTCCTAGGATCACCCCTTCAGCACTTGGGGTCACTCACACCGCCTACTCTTCTCTCGGACAGTGCATACCTCAAGGCCGCCAGTTGTTGGGCAAATCATCACTATAATAAAAAAAATTTGCCACACAAATTGCGGCGTAATTATAAGTTGACAGCTAAATCGCAAGGTCTGTACTGTAGCGAAATGTAAATAGAATTTGAGGTATAATTGCATATTTAACATTTTTCTTTTTTGAATTTCAAAAATGTGAAAGTAATAAAATTCAATATGGTAACTGAAATCGAGCCTTAAGGCCGTTCAAGCGTTGAAAATATCGTAATATTATCTTTGCATGAGTGAAGAGATAATGGTCAGCGCTTAGGGGCACGGTTAACAGCATTTTTATGTTTGTACCTTATATTTTTTTCTTATTTTAGACTAAATTGTGACAAAATTTTGCTATTATGAAATATTTTATCTCACATAGTTTTTACGTAATGGCTCGTAAATGTCAAACTTTACATGATGCGGTTTTCAGTACGACACTAAAACCAACTGGCATACCATAAGGGAAACATTTTACAGTGAATAACGATGTTGTATGCTACAAAGTCTGCTATATAAACCACAAAATAAAATATTTTGTATAAAAAAATTGTTGAATTTAAACAAATTTATTTCAAATTTCAGCATATAAATATTTTTTTTCGTGCTTTTATCTGGGAGAACTTGAGGAGATCCCCGAGAAAGCCCGCTGATCAGCGGCATCGTCCGCCACGGTTCCCACATGTGAAAAGCCGGGGACAAGTCCCGCCGAGAATCGAACATGGATCACCTTGGCGGGAGGCGATTGCTCTAGCCACTGCGTCAACCATAGCCCCTTGATTTGCATGGAGTAGTGTTACCCTTGTAGACGGTTCTTTGAAGTACATTTCCCTTTCACAAAAAAAATATATTAGCTCAGCCAGTTTGCAATTATGGCATTTGAAAGTCAAAATTCGCGTGCTTTTCTGATAAACCGAAAAAAAAATTAACGAAATAAAGTGAAATAATTAATATTGTCAGTACGTGTCGCAGGCTACTACGTGACGTATACAGTAATCTATTTAAAAATATTTTTGTATTTAAAATGCTTAAATTTTGAATTTTTTAATGATTGTAGTAATTTAAATAAACGTTTTTTTTGTAATGTGTTTTATGTAAGTCGAGCCCGTGAAATGTAGTTTAAATGTAAATTATTTCACTTCAATACGTTCCGGTTTTTGCGGTGAATAAGTTAAAAATATGCAACTTTTGACTTGGAAATGCCTACATGGGAATAAATGCCAAGCTAATATTTCTGTGGACGAAAAATCTAGTCCCAAGTAACGTATACTAAACTAAGACTGTTTCAATAAATTGTTCGTGAATTATCGAAATATAATAATTAAATGTGGTGTAGTGGAGAAACGCTGGATCTGCTTTTTATTCCCGTCTACAGCGAGAATAATTTCCGTTCTCTATGATTACGCGAAGTAGCTTCACACACTAAACAAGAATAAAGGGTATTTTTAAATTTTAATAAATTCTGAGGTTTCTTCACTGGAATCTTTTGTTTCGTCAATGTGACGTAGAAAAAAAAAACAGATTGGTGCAACAAAGCATATTTCACTTTTTAAAATTAATAGTATTCTACTGTTTAGTTAGTAATTTGAGATGTACAGTTTAAATATTTGGCTAAAGTGTTGTATTAACAATTTCACACGATATTACTCTTCATGTCATAAATAGCGTACTTCTGTTTTTAACCCGGTACACATAACCCTTATCAATTCCTTAATATTTTTTTTCCTTATTATCGATAGCGTTTTTACACCAGAATTATGTAGTAAAAAAACACTATCATGTTTGCTAACAACTTCCGGTACATAAAGAAGAAATATATATATTTGAGATGTTGGTTACAATAATCCATTATGTGTAACATACAGGTAAGAGAACACGTGAATATTTCCTGTCTCTAGTTATAGAGACCTCATACCGCTTTGATTCGCCAGTAGATCTACAAAACGAGTGGGCGTTAAAACACCCAATCACTCCTATAACTGTAGAGTTCACCAAAACTATTTTACAAACAAGACACGAATGTGATTTACAGATAAGTTACACTATCTTGTTATATTTAGATTTTTAAATCTCTGACAGCCATTGATTAGCAGGAAACAAGAATTTTATTTCTATTCAAATCACGTTGGCAACCCTGCTTGCTTACTTCGCATGCGCCGTCGTTGTAAGTGTGCATTGCACATGCGCGAGAACATATGCTAAGATGTAAAATAGGACGAGCTTTATCTCTGAATTAACTACAAAATTCTGTCTGGAACCAGCATAGTTGCGGTACACACAGTTGCTGTGCTACTTGTATAGAATTATGGTACGAAATTCTGGATTCTGGTACGGAATTATATACAGCGTGTACCGAGCTTTAAAGTAAACACGCTACAAAGTTTTGTTTGTTCTTTTTTAAAGTGAACTTTGTATTTTGATATGTTAAACGTACATATACTATACAGTAATATTTACAGTTCATAGTAATTAGTGTTCTTATTCGGTTACGGATAGTTGAATTTTAGTAACGTTCAGTTTCGCTCTGTTTGTATTCGAGTGTTCACAGTGAGGTAGTGTTTAGGTTTCAGCTAGATGATTTTAGTGTCATGGGTTTGAATCCCAGCTGGAGTATTTTGGTGTTATATTTTTTTGCATGTTATTCTTGAGCGTATGACATAATTTATGTATAAAAAAGGCGAAATTATGTTTAATGTAAAATACCGCAATTTCTGGTACATCGAGGTAAAAAATGAAGTTACTGTTTCGATTAGCGAAAAACCGTGATTCAATAAGTGATTATGTATCGCTGATTAAATCTATTTTTCGTCATATTTACGCTGGAGCAGTTTAAAGAAATTGTATCAGTGGAAAATTACGGGAAAACTGTGAATACTGTTTCAAGTTTATAGTGCAGGCTAATACTGTGATGGTTTATTAACATTGTCGTGTTGTTTGTTGACGTCTTCAATTATATCCAAGTCGATGAGACGGTAAGCACTGAGCTACTTGTGATCAATGTTTTCTTAGTAATTATTTTTCCTACTTTGCGAAAGGGAAATACAGTCTGAATTTGGTTTCTGATTGGCAATCGGTATAAGAAATGAAAACATCCTACATGAAAGAACGTGGGATAAGTTTGCTTCTGACCGATAGTAATTCAGCTTGAAACCAGTAGATTTCTTCTCTGCGTATTAACTAAAAACTGTTTATTGTGATGCGTAGTCATGGTGTTGTGCGGGTGTGAGATATCTCTCCCAGACTAAGGTTAATTCTACTATAGGTTAGAAAGAAAATACGATTTCTTATGGGAGAGCTTGGCACAGGCAAAATATCGGCCACTTGTTTCGCTTCAATCGCTAACGTACCACATAAATACGATACTGTAGTAAAATGAAATTTAAATAAACTTGGAAAGTATATTAATCGTTTAATTTAATTTTAAAGTGAAAAGAAACCGTTTTCGCGTTTTAAATTTTCAACGTAATGAAACTTAAAATTCAAAATAGCTCTGTGATTGGTCAGTTTGGTGCACTAGCGATACCAGTGCTCAAGTGGCAGAAATTTTCCTCTTAGTCATACTTATAACACTGATCCTTCTAACCTGAAGTAGAATTAACCTTACCCAGACCTTCATCACCCTAACCATCATACATCTGTATCTACATGCAGTGGAAGACCAAGATGGCGTCGTTGTAAGTAAGTTCGTGATACTCTCTCTAGAATAAGCGTGTATTAAGCTTAATCGCTTGTTCTTGTCAAAATGTCGCAACACTGTTCATTTGTACAAAACGCTACAGTTATAACCATGCAAGGACATTGCGTGACTCCAATGTCCAGTACACGAGGATATGTTTTCTTGTACAGGACGGAGAACATTGGCTAGCTAATATCGACCTGTAGAGAAAAAAAAGTCTAGTGTGAAAGTGCATCTCTACCTCAATTACGTGACTGGCCACTAATCATACTAGCGAGTGTCGTGCAAAAAAAACATTTGATTAAATTAGTAAAGGCGAGGAGAAACAAATATAGAATTTCCGGTCACGGTTTTATTACAACTAGAGATGAAATTAAAAAAAAAATTAGATATATTTCTCCTTCAGT
>PNEQ01131962.1:27420-46887 GCA_003012365.1 Medauroidea extradentata
TTCGAAAACATCCCCCCCCCCCCCAGATTGCATATCTTGTTATTACTAAGCCACACTATAAATTAATTTTTTATTTCTCCTTACTTTTATGTTAACAAATTTTGGCTTTCAATGTCACTTTCAAATCGCGAATTTCTTCCTTGAGATTTGCATTAACCAAAACTTGTAATATACTTTTAGGGACATCTTGTAGGCTATATAAAACCTTTTTCTTTTATAATAACGCAGCATTTCAGGCACAGTATCAGTTATTACTATTTTACGTTGATATAGCTTTTTTGCAGCGAATTATTTTAAGCTTTATAATCTTACACATAAAAAAAATTAACGAATTAGAACGAACAATGCCACATTTGGTCGAAAGTTTAGATTTTTACTAACTTAATAAATACGGTTTATTATAATTAAATTACAAGCTGTAGATTATAGTTGGCGACGTGTTGTTGATTTACGTTGATCATAATTTTGGTTACAGGGACTTTATTCTGTTTGGCGTATTACAAGCTAAGCTTAAAGTGAATTTTAGGACGATATTCTAAAAAAATAAAATGTTTGAAAAGTTTTGTAAGGACTTTACTTGGTCTATAAACTCTTCTTGTACACCATACTATTTTATAAGTCGAGCATTTAATCTAGTATAAATCGTCTACAAATTACATTAGATAAAATTAATTACATTTTGTGTATTTTGAATGTTGATTCTGCTTGACTCCGACCAGAAAATTTATTTTGAAAACACGGAGTACATAAAATAATACATTTTTGAAGTGACTCGTTATAAAATATCACACCCAATATTCCAGAAAAACAAAGCAGTATTTTCTATCCTTCGCTACCTGATTGTGTAAACTTACAACAATGTTACGTTTTTATAACGTCATAAAAGTTTTGATGTGTATGGCCGCATTTCTGTACGGAATAACAGATGGTTTAAACGCGTTCTAAAAACTAAAAGTGATGACACCTTACGTACATAAAACATGTTTACCTACAAACGTACATACATATACACACATGCACACACTCAAACGCAGAGAAAAGGATTTGGTACATTCGTTCATTAAAATATTTGGTGTTTTCATTCATACATATGTTTGTATGTGCAAAACAAGTAGGTATTTGATTTAAAGAAATTGGATCTGCAGCACGTGGAACAAATCAAATACTGACTTTGCTGTTTTAACAAAAAATTTTTTAACTGAACTAAACTCTCTTGTTGAGAGAACTGAATCTGCCAGCAACCAAATTACACGCTCGTTTGGCCATATGCAAACAAAATATGTATGGTTCGCTAGTGAAAAACTTTTTTTTTTGGTGTACAAAGTCAATAATACATGTACATACACAGCCATGCATAGTACACACATATATTCTCATATGAGTATTTTAAATTTTTTTTTTTTATTCGTAGCAAGCAGACAGTTTTTTTCTGACACGCTTCCTTGTTTTGAAGCCTCCATAAAAGGAATAGGCAATATGCTTTTCGCAACCACCTGCTTGGCAGCGCTGTTGTTTACTAAAGTATTATCAGTAGTAAGATAAAACGAAGTGTACTTCTTCTCCCTAGCTTTTCAAAAACATACCAGCAATAATTAGTAACTACATAAAAGGGGACGATCAGGGAAAACATAAATATTAAACCACCCTGACAACATGAACAGGGAAGATGGTTGTTAATTGAACAAAATCTGGGCACCTCTCTTCCAAGTAAACTCGAAAAAAACCAAGCGACACAAAGAAGTGAGCACAGATTCGCTAGGATTTGCCAACAAACCTAGGCAATCAGGAGGAAGCCTGCATGCGATTGGCCGAACAGCACTGCCAATCAGGACGCTGGCTCGTGATTGGCCGAATAGCTCAACCAGAGAGCAGCCCACCAGAGATAGCCATATAAAAAGACTATCCCACCCTAGTCTTGTTTTTTGTGTTAGACTTCTTGATGGCAGCTGTAACGTTTGTCGAAACGTTGTCGAAGCAACATGCGATGCGGCTAGAGCCCATAAGTGAAGAATATACTTAAAAAAATGTTGAAATCTAATTTGAAGGTTCTAGTAAATGCTTCTGTATTTGCGACTTGAACATCATATCTAGTGTGCAGGTGTTCTGTAGTAGATAATGAAACCTAACATAGTTTTGAAATATTTCTGGGTCAAACTGGAATTATAATCAAAGAACCGACGCACTGTAAAAAAAGACGGGTGATCAGAAGCGTCTCTGTGTGTATATATATATATATATATATATATATATATATATATATATATATATATATATATGTGTGTGTGTGTGTGTGTGTGTGTGTGTGTGTTCCCTTACGATAAATTCATGAATGACAATTAGGTAAGTGGGATTAATCAATTTTGGACATACGTTAGTTGTAAACGACTTGAATGAAAGTGCTTAAATAAAAGCCTTGAAATAATCTGGCGTCACGAACATGATGTAACAGCAGGGGAGTTAAAACAGCCGGAATTAATTTTTTTGTGCCGATTGCCGATAATTGCAATAGTTTGTGTTTTTGCTATATTTTGTTTTTGTTTATAGTTGTAGGTCCACCATTTTGGATGAAGGCACAAAATATATATACGACTGTTTTAAAGTTTCGAGGACAACTAGACCTATTTTAACGAAATTTTATACAGTGGCGTTTCAACATTCGGGTATTCATTTAATTAGTGATATTGCTGTTTTAGGTCCACCATTTTAAAGGGAGTACGACAGACACACTTATACAAACACACAAACACACATATAGGCTATATACAAACATTTGAGTTGTACATATATACACATATTTGAGTTGTGTCATATTTACAAAATATCTGTATTGATTGGAACCAAATTTCACATTCTGAATTTCTATCATCCCAGCTTTTATGTTACTGTCGTTTACTTTTATAGTGAGGCCATTTTTGTAGCTAGTACGTCATGAATAAAAATATTTTCTCATATTTAGGATACCACTAGACGTATCGTAACCAAAGTTATATAGTTCAAAGTTTATCGTCAAATCTTTGATTTTGGTTGGTTTTATTGTTTTCGATATTTTATTTTCGAATATATGGCAATGCAAATTTTCATGTCAAATTTTGAGAATTTCACGACTGACTCGAAACTTTTTGGGTTGATTTGCACCAACGTTGACGAAAGTAGGCTCATTAGTAGAGGTACGTCAATTTCGCGGATTCATCTGTCAGTAGCCTAGATTTCTCAGTCCTGTACACGCACTGGACACAGTGGATTATCCATTGGCTTACAACCTTACAAGCGAGTAGCACGCTACAGCTCTAGAAATTATTTCCTTATTTACTACTGGCTTGCGGTAGTCAAATGCGTTTCGTGACAGCCGCCAGCTAATCACACACGTGAGTATGAAGTATACATTTTGGCGTTCAACCTGACCTGGAATGTAACTGCGAAATTGACGTACCTCTACTCATTAGTACAGATCGAAAAATGTGCGAGTCCAATGACCGGAAAACTAGCCTCCGAAAACGTCTGTCTATTCAAGTAAACAGCAACAGCTCATTGACTACTCTATGACAAAGCGATACCTCATGACTGAATCTGTATTTAGCTAACTCTTTCTTTATTAAGGCTCAGTGCCCTCCAGGAGATGTCAAATTAGTAGAGGACCAATTTCGGAAGTGACACGAACTTGTAGTTGTTTGAAATATTATTTAGGCCGGTAAGAAAACGCAAATTTTTCATGTCCCTACTCATTGATGCCTGGTTTTGGTTTTTCAACTCCCCATAAATTGCCCGACGTATGTTTTGGAATCTGTGTATTTGATTATTTATATCATTATCCTAACCATAGCGTATATCACATTGTGTGATATTTAGTGACATAGGGTTTAACTATTGAAAAATTCTGTTTTTTATACTAATGTTAATACGATCCTTTCAACATACATTTTCTATTTATGTATTGCTGTTCATGTTTTCGTAATTTAGTTTCAGTTGTGGCAAAACAGATGCATGTTAATAGAGAAGAGAAAGTTTTCTCCACGTTATGTTGGTAGGGTAAACCTGAAATTAATTAAATTGATTGCGCTTGTTACCTGGTGGCTTGAGGTGACACAATTGTGGTGTTCGTACAAAATTGCAAAATGTGTCATATATTTGTTCGTTTTGCATTTTTGTTAAATCTCCGTTTTTTACACCGGGAACGCTTGAAAACAGATCTTAGCGAACTGGTAACATTTAAGAGAAAAGTCCTTAAGAAAACACATGGATCAAGCCGGGATCCAACTACTGGATAATGGAGAAGGCTGTACAACACAGAAGAAGGAGCCTAACATCGTTGGAGTGATGAAAAGCAAAGCACTTCAATGGGCTGGACTTGTAGTTAGTATATGGAAGAAACGAGATGGACCAAAATTATAATGGATAGGACTCCATCAGACAACAATAGTGGGAGGACCTAGGAAGATATGGGTGGAGTAGGACAAGAGATGCTGCAACTGAAGGTCGTGCAGGACTGAAGACAAATAGCAGAAGAGAGGAGCAAATGGCGAGACTTAAGGCCCTGCTCTCTTGTTTTAACAATTTTTAGCGGTATTAATTTTTTTTACGCTTAAACGAGAACCTATATAAAAATCTGTGTGGCAGTTTTGATTAAAATCGTCTTCTCCATGTTGGCTGATTTTTTTTTCAAGGAAGTAAATACTATGGTTTTAGTTAATTATGTAATTAATGAAATTTTGGTCAATTGACTTTTTAGTCGAAACAGTACAATTCTTGTTTTAAAAAAAACTATCACAGCAAATACCATTTTACACAAAACTGCCAGACAGATTTTTGATATTTGTTCTCGTTTAAGTTAAAAAAATATATCGCAAAAACAATATAAACTAAAAAAACGTGGCCTTAACTGTGACATTGTACGGTCGTTTAGGCTTGATCGAGGAATGAATTATTTTAAAAATATTACTGTCGTAAACCTAAAACGTATCGTTCCGTTATTTCACAGTTGCAGAGTTTGAAAACAACCTCGAGCAGGGATGCCAACTTGCTTAGTTTTCCAACATACCCCACGCACGCACGCCACAGTGCGTTGCGTCCGGCTAGAGATCCTCCCCAGCTTATCAATGTTTCCGCTACCGTCCGTACTCGCACGCAATGTTTTATAGCGTGCTGTGGCGCGTCATCGCAAGGCCTCTGCTATCGCGTCCTGCCTCAACAGGAAAAATAAATACTCGTCGGCGAACTTCACAAACGGCACTTGGTGACGGTCAACTTCCTGACGGCGATCTTTGAACTATTCCAGCAATGGTGGTGACATATTTTGTTAAACGTACGCCATTTTGAGCGAATGTTACAGAGTTGCAGAATCCCCCTTCCCAAAATAAAATCCAATATCAGCTGTAGTAAGTAAACAGGGACCTGATAATTCGCGTTTTAATTTAGGCACAAGCTTAGTTTCAAACAACTTTAGCTTCGAGTCACTTTCGCTAATGACTCTTGCTATATTTGAAGCGTCCGATTAAATATAGCTTTGTATGGGTGCAACGAAAAATTTGCATCTGCGTTGCGTCTGGTTGCTTTGCTTTGAATTAAATACTCACATACATTCAATAGAAGTCCCGTTTAACCGGCTTTGCACTTGCGTTGCGCTGCGTCGGTGCAAATAACAAATGGCGATATTTAATCGGGGCTCTGGAAGGCTCTATGACAATAATAAAGAAAATACCTTAAAACAAGTCCAATCATGTGGCATCACTGGGTCAGCTGTCTTCTTGAGTTGTGTACACAACTATTCTTGTAAGCTGGCCTCAAGGCCATTGTACGCGCAATTTTTTCCGGTATTTATCAATAAATAGGGAAAGGTAATGTTAACGAATTCATGTTGGAATGCACTTCTTGAGCCCAGCCCCGACTGTTTGCCCGTTAGCTGATTCTCACTGGGACATCAGACAAACAATGAATAGACAGGGCTTGAGTATGCATAAGAAATTCTGGCATGCGGGTCATTAAATGAGCTAATTTTCAACTAACTTCATTATAATATGCAACGAATTCCGGCAAGGAATATAGTCGTATAAAAACAGTGAAAACAGGTCACAAAACTGTATGAGGAATGTACAAAGACTCGAATGTATGTATAGTAAACTTAGATTATAGAGAACACAGACAGAAGTACGCTTCCTTCAACAATAGATACGACGTTTCCGGAGCTGATTAATGTCCCCGTCTTCAGGCACATGTACAAACTGAGGAATTCTAGCACGTTAACTGTTGTTAAGCAATAAGTGGATAATTCGCCAAGACTCCTAAGATGCTGACTTATACGTTAACAAACTATGTTGTCGACTGTTTTAACGACCATACATCTATGAATAACGGTGGGAAAAATTTTTTGTTCTGATCTCGAACGTTAACTTCGAGTACAATTAATTATACATTTATACATGATGTCAGACAACTCGTAGATAGGCCTACGGACTGTGTCAAGAGAATTTAACCTAAAAACTATGTAGAAAACACTATTTTGGGGAAACATAATAAGGTCCTTAGTTTACGAGAAAAGCTTCATAAAAATCAGCGAAGTGTAAGTAAAGGGTAAGATAATTCGTGAATACGAACTGCACCATGTGAATCTCTGACCAAAACTAAGAGGAAAGTACGCATTGATAAAAAGGCGCGAAGTCATTTGTTAGCCTACCCTACATTCCTGCTAACTGGTATGTTGAACCTATCTCGTCAACTACCGACGTTTAACCTAAGAGTACTTTTTGCTTAGTTTTGGTAACATATTCACTTGGTGCAGTCCATATTTACGTATTACCTGACATCCTGTATCTACGCTGTTTTCTTACTTTTAGCAATTTAAATTTTGATTGGTAAAAACATAAAAACTGGCTGAAAGGAAAACATAACCAGCGCTTCAATTGTCACTTTACCAATAATACTCAGTAGAAATATTTCTGCAACTGAAATAAAATGCCGTAATTATGGCACTGCGTACCAGGAGATTTTCATTGTGTCACACATAAATACCTTAATTACTTTGCAAAAATGATTAGAAAATGTACCATACGTTATCATAACCAAGATTCTCCGTTGAATAGCGGCGTTTGTTTTTTGTTCCAGGAATTCTTCGGCAACCACTGCATGGCAAAATTACACATTATGGACTAACTAGAAAAAAAGCAGAACTATGAATAATTAAGAAATTTTAACGTGTATGATTTTTATCGGCTAGATGACTATGAATTGTTCATAAGAAAGGCATGTACAACTACATTTTGTGCGTTTAACATTTGGTACTGGCGCAACTTTTAAAAGTGTTAGTTTCAGTTGGTATCCGTAGCTAAGAAGAATCATGCACTGAACTTTGCTACAGACTTTTCACCTAGTAAGCATGGGTCGGCGGGAACCTTGCACGTTAGTTGAGCGCTGGTTCGTTGTGGCTATGCGACGTTTGATGTACGCTTCAAGGTCGCCCTTATAGCTTTGTCGCTTCTGAGCCTGTGGCGCGCAAAACTGCCTAAGGTAAGTGGTGCTCGTAGCACTGATTCACAATGCAATGCGCAGTCGGTAGTTGGCAGTCGTCTGTCGGATATTGTGTGCATTAAGAGTGAGAGATAGTCACCGTCTTGAATTATTGTATTTGTGGGATAATTTTTCTCCTGGGTAAATTTTTGGAACTTTACTTAATTATGGAATCGAATACTTAGGCCTACTGATATAATTTTAGACACCATATATATACTTTCCTGTTTTGTTGTTACAGATCAAATTGCAACTAAGAAAATAATAAGAATATTCTACCTTGCAATTTGATCTGTAACAACAGTAACGACAAAAAGATATTTACGGTGTCTAATGCTCTAAAGTTCTTTCAGTATGTACGTATTCTATTCCGCAGTTAGGTTAAAGTTCCAAACATTTACCACAGAAGAAAAGCTATGACATGAAATATAAAAATTCAAGACGGTGATAATCACTCACTCTTAAGATAGGTGTATTTACAATACACTGTCTAGTGAGCAGGCCGCAGTCGAGCAGTCGGAGATAGTAAAACTTCATAGCTTTGACTGCTGGACTGCCGATTGCCAAAACATTTCAGCCAACCACTAATTTTCGAGAATTTCTACGCTTCCAAACGCAAAACAAGCAACTTTTACAGACAATTCATTCAAAACTTAGCCGATGAACGAGCAATTGAAAAAATAAATACCAAAATAAAAACCATGACTGCTGGACTGTCCGTTGTAATTGAGCTAAACTGCTGACTGCATCTGCGCTTTGTGAATCAGGCCTCAAATCCTGTATACTAATTGCTAGCACATTCCTCACGCTGGCCGTATGTCACACTGACATTCCTTCGACACAGTGATTTATCTCGTGGAAAGCTGACTCTCTGCTAGGCAGTGGCGGCTCGTGGGTTGTTACCAAGTGGGGCTGCAGCTAGTCGGAACTGTACACTCATGATGAACGCGCTGTAGACCAACGACCACGAAATATTTGCCGGCTACTAGATCTTTTGTGACCACTCAGTAGTAAGGGGTACCTGCATAGCAGCGTGTCAGTGGCTGTAGAGTCAACCAGCGCACAACCCTGTACAGCTCTTGGCAACTGCAGCCCTACCTGGCAACAACCCACGAGCTGCCACTGCTGCTAGGGTCTAATGTAGTATTTACGTGTGTGATGTTTTCTTCGTTATTTTTCTGCTCTTATTTCACTGGTCATTGAGAATTCTGGTACTCAGCCTTTCAACGTCTGTTACTCGACTGCAAACTATTGAACCGGGAACGGAAATGTCCAATTTTACATGAGACAAGATTCCACAGCGTATGGAGGCTGTTTTGGCACCAAAGATTTTAGTGCTCTTGCACTATCTCGAGCAGGTACGTAAAAATCACGGATTCATCAGGCATTAGCTAGATTCCTCAGTGGCACTGGCCACACTATATATGTAGGGCCACGAAGTTTTCGCGAAAAAATTTCTGCATCACTTTGTTTCAGTGCCTTGCTTACACACATGCAGCACTATTTTATGATTATGGGCAGCGTATTCTTGGCATAGTCAAATGCAAAACGACTCTGCACAATCAGAAGAACGTCTACTGCGACACCAGACATCTGTGATTTGCCTCGGTTAGTTTCCCGTCTACTGGGCTGGCCTTGCTTGGACAGTTCCCGGATAACACGGACAGTCGGTTAAGGCCTCGCTCTTTAGTTTTGCAATGGTTTCGAAATTTTTTTTTCAACGCAAATTAACACATTATCAAAAATTCTTTCTGGCAGTTTTAACACTTATATGTCATCGCATGTATCTTAATTTTTCTGTTGCAATACACCAAACGAATTTTTAGATTTTTGCCCCTGCAATAGCACATATTTTGTTGTCAAAGTAAGCCAAAATTAAGCAAAATAATTTTTGCTAGCAAACGGTACATTAAAAAAAAAAAAAAAAAAAAAAATTGTGGAATAATTGTGTATCGTATGATTGTACACAGTCTGTAATTTTTTCAAAGCATTTGGTTAAAAATATTTAAGTTATTTACAGTTGTTTGAAATAAATGAAAGATCATGGCATTAATCAGGGCTCATACAATCGGGGCGAATCTGTACTTAGGCAGATGTGAAAATTTTAAATAATATACCCGAAACAAAGCCGTTATTAGTCACAGTGATGAGTCGTTCCAAAGTAAGTTTATTTTCGATGGAAAGTGAGTTGACCGCAAGGATGGGGGAGCCCCAGACTATTTTAGACAAAAGGGCAGGCGCGACGCGACGCACAAGGATACGGCAGCGAGAGCGGAAATGAACCTCAGCGCATCCCACTTGTGTGTGGGGATGTGGATGGGGTTTCCGCGGTGGCCAAGATGCACGCGCACTGTCCATTCAACCCGGTGAATCATACGCGGAACTGTTGTGCCTATTTTCGTTAAGTTCACACGCTTTTCCTGCTGGCGGTTGTTAAACAGTGTACCTACGAGCAGACTGCATTGTCGCTACTGATGCCTGGTTTGGTGGACTGACCTCGAGAGATGGTGATTATTGAAGATGCAAGTGGATGATGGTGTTATGTTACAATTTTTAAAAAAAATCCAGTTGTTTCCATGAACGAAGGTGTTATGTACCTATTTTTCACATATCACTCTCATAATTCACATAAAAGCCACATGTTTCTAGATACAGAATGGATGAAAGAGTTATGTTACACTGTTAGGCATAGCTGGAACGAACTTTAATGGCACTTTACTCAGAACTTATAATTTGTAACTTGACACCACCATCCACATGCGTCTTCAATTGTGGAAGTGGCTATGCAGCCCTGGAGAGTATTCATATTCTTGGATGAAATCTCTGGCGCATTATAGTGCTCGGTGGAGGGGGGGGGGCGTATCAGCGTGAAAACACCAGCCTTGTGCTGTGCTGAGTGTGTGTCGGTCTCGGAGTGGCAGTGGTTAAAATCCTGCTTGGAAAAAGATCTAGAGGTGGTGGTGGGTCTAGAAGGGCGACATTTGTGCTGATCTACATACGGCGTAGTTGACTGGGGTACCTTAGTCCGCACGGCCGATAGTTGTTTCTTCTGGGCAGTGGATAATGAAAAGGTTCATGCTTCTAGAGAAGGATCATTGATTTGGTCCTCATAGTAAGATAACTTTACGAAGTGGCTTCGTAGAAGTTTGATAGGCCTAGTCAATGTAGTCACTAGTGGATAACCGGTTTCTAACTGTTGACTGGTGAGAAAAGGAAGTACCTCTTTATGATGGCTGCATTCAACTGCTTCTGTCTGGCTTTGACCTTCTGTTAGGGAAAGGAATATTTCGCGAATTCTATGACTAGCCTGCTAGAATCCACTGTCTTATGCATACCCAAGTCCCATTTATTCATTCACTGTCTTCTTTTCCAGTGAGTAGAAGCTAGTGTCAAGTGGCTGCACAGGACTGAACTGGTGGGTCTTGGCGAGGTCCACATCCCAAAGATATTTAAATTTACTCCTGGTAAGTAGAGATCTGAAAACTTCGCGTTCTCTTTTAGGCGCAGGCTAAAGTTCCAACACGTTCATAATTGGCCGTTGACTTACTCGACACTTCCTGGGAGTAGCTGAGCCAATAATAAATCTATAGCCGAATACAGGCCCATTTCACTGTCAGCGAGCAGCTAATAAACAGCTGCTGTATGCACGATTTCACAAATATTCTTGGAAGCTTGCCTACACGTCAGTGAATCCACGAATTCTTCCGATCTCTAAACCTTCGAGACATGCTACCGCCACAACTATGGCAGTGAAGAGTCGGAATACACGACGGTTGTAAACAACGCATCAGCTTTCAATTCTTCAGGTAGTTTGCTTTTATAGGAAATTCGTTGTAATGTGAACACATTCAATAATAATTTCTCAACAGGCATTACTAATCCGAGTATGTTCCTTTCTGTTTGACATGTATCTAAATAAAAAAAATTGCATGACCAGTGCTGCTCAATGTCACAAGATGGAACAAGAAGTGAAAACGCTTATCACTTAGCAATGGTATTGCCTGTCGTTGATATAGTATAATAAAACCTATTTTCGAACACACTGCAATGCATTTGAAGCGTGGGGTAGGCGGCCGCCTTAAGGGGACAGTCTTGATGAACGTATTTTCCGCCTTCGAGGCCTGTAGGGGAAATGTGCCATCAATGGACAGACTAAACATTTTATTTTACAACATAACAAACGATAAACCACAATGGTTGAAAAAATCATACACGTGTATATCGGTGTATTCAACTAGCTGAAATCGTTAAAAAATAATAAAATTAATTAGTTTTTACAAAAAATATTTAAAATATATGTGCAAATGGTCCATCAATGGATATAGGGTTCCATGAATGGACCAAGTAGATTCCATGCATGGACCACTCTAATTATCTACAGTGATTACAAGAAATGTGTCGATACTTGGTTAACTACACAGTTCAAACAATTAGCACGTATTATCTCCGGAACATAAGGTACAAAATAGAGAAACATTTAGAAAATTTCTTTAAAATATCTAGGTTTTAACATTTTAGAATCGCAAGATTAGCCTATTATCAGTAGCAGGGTTCATTTTAAGTTTTGTATTAATAACATTAAATGAAAAATAAACACTTTAAATATATGCAAAAAATACATTACCGACAAGTGTCGCAAAATAACTTTTTCTTTCCTTTTTTTCACGCCTACACACGCGACATGAAACCACTTTTTGCATGACATACTCTGTACCATATATTCCTCACTCGCAGATTCGCAAATATCACAAATCCAATATTCTGTAACTCTACTAAGTCCCTTTAGTTTTTAGAGTTTGGTTGTTCACGAGTTTTTTTCTAGCAGCACGCTTTTTGGAAGGTCTTTGGGATGCTTCTAATACAGATTTGTAGGGAGACGACGTAAGATCAGCTGCTACTTGTGTCCCTGTTTTCTTCTTGCTTGTAAAGAGAGCAGCAGCTGGTTTTGGAAGTGGACATATTTGTTTTACTGACACGAAAGTAGACGACGATGTAGGTCTTAGGCTAGGTGTAGAGATTCAGACTTTTCTGCACATACCTATGTATATCCAATACGCAACATACTATTTCATTTATATTTACGTTTTACATATGACGGGGTATTATAACCTGCTTTTCCATTAACTTCGAATGCAAATTGCTGACTATTAAAATTAAATAAATCCCTACTTAGATTTTTTTTATATTTAAAAATGGCTTGTTGACTCTCTCAGTCTCTTGAGAGTTAGTTAAACGGTAGTTTTTAAATCATAGGGACGCATTTTGAAGTGTGTCTTCTTTTCGTAGATAAACGCACCACTTTTAATAGTTATACAAGAAAAAATACTTCACGTACCACGCTACTGCACGGATAACGCATCTAGTCGACTAACTCTTTAGATCACGACATACACACTATACAATTCACTTGAAAAATTGACTTAATTTTGTATGGGTTATCATCTACAGCTATCAAATTTGTGGTGATTACTGCTTGTACGAGAACTATAGTAAAATGTTAGTTTAGAAATTTTAAAATCAACTTTTAAATTTCTTCGTTTATCCTTAAATTTTTGTTGTCAGGGTGCTTTACTTCCTGCTAATACCGGACATATTAAAATTATGCACGGTAGTGCAAATATTCACACTTTTTAATAGCCTGAGAATGCGTAAAATGCCGAGAGGTGCATTGTCACTTTATGATGCCATGGATGGACCTGTATGCTATGGATGGACCACCGGTCCATTCATGGCACTAAAAGATGGTCCAAACATAGCACTAACGCCATTTTACCTTGAACGCGTGGCAGTACATAGCAAACATCAAATAGAAACATTGTCATTACGGTAATTTGTTACACATGAAACAAGCTTTCATATGCCGTGCCAGTTATAAATATTTTGTCACCGAACTGATGTGTACAAGCCTCGAATGAAAGTGTAAAATTAACAATAAACCTATTAAAACTTAGCATATGGCATCGTGAACGCATCCTTCTTCGCACAAGTCCGAAACTTCTTTAGCAGGTAGTGCCTCTGCCGCGTCTTGTTTACCGTGTCCAACGAGAATGTGTAGTGCGCACAGATTCTGAAATATTACAGTGGTCCAACGGTGGCGCTGGTCCATTGATGGCACCTTTCCCCTAATTGTGTAATCGGCAAAGACGACGCAGTACGCCCATCACGCCTCACTTTGACCTCTAGGCGCAAGCCGCTAAACTAGCGTTCAGTCTTCTCGCCGACAACTTATAAGACATTCAGTTGTGAACCTATAATTTCATTACGTAGTATTAACGGTAAATGTGTATTGTTCACGTATATTAACCTTTAAAAGATCTACACCAATATTTTCGTACTTACGAGGGTTATTTTTTTTTCTTGGAAACTCCGATGGGCTCTTAAAAAGGCAATGAATTGTTAAGGGCTATTATTGTCAAAATACGCGTATATTTTTCAGATACTTTTCAACATGATCGCCGCGCAGACGGAGACTTCTGTACGGTGCACCATGTTTCTGCATAGAAAGTAGATGCCTGCCTGTTCAACCACATTGTCGCTGTGTCCAACTGTTCATCGCCGTTCTTCTAGCAACTTTTTTAATGTCAGAAATACGTGGAAGTCACACGGTGCCTAATCTAGGCTGTAAGGAGGGTGACCAACCACTTCCCATCGGAAACTTGCAAGCAGTTGTTGGATCATGGCAGCACTAGGTCACGAAGCAAGAGAACGCCTGATGTCAGCATTCCTCTCCGTTTGTTGCGGACCGATTGTCGTAGCAATTGTTAAGACTCGGTTTCAGTCATCAAACCAAATAATTTTATTTTTTGGTTCCTTAATATTCTGATACGAAAAATGTAAAATCTGCGATTATACTTCAAATTCTATTTACCTTGCGCAACTGTAAAGACATTGCGATGCAGATGATAACAAACAGTTAAGCCGCAAACAGTGTGGCCTATTTTTTTACATTCGTAATTTTCCTTACCGATTGCGACCACATTTTACATAACCAGCACAATCGCCATGTCTGTAACGTAACACAAAGTAAGTAGAATTTGAGGTATGATCGCAGATTTAACATTTTCTTCTCAAAATTGGAAAAAGCCGCAAAATAATAAAATTCGATATGGCGGCTGAAATCGAGCCTTAACGTCGCGCAGTATACAGGAGCATTGGTGGTTGTCCTCGGCTCCACGACACCAATCACATCTTGGTGATTCCAGAACAGTGTAGCCATCAGTTTCTTTAGTGTCGAATGTCCATTTAAACTTTTCCTGTTAGTTTGGAAAAAGGATGTGCATCCATTGTCGTGATTGAAGTATCGTTTTTTCACTGTCGAAATAAATGCATGTTTCATCTACTGTCACAAAACAATTTCACTTTTTTGCAACTGTCAACATTAATTTAAAACGAGGCAAAGTATCCGTGTAGGTAATTGCATTAAATTTCCGTGAACTAAAATTACCAGCCATGTCTTTAAACTTCACGATTTTATTTACACGTTGGTTCAACTGGTTGTTTGGTTTTTTTTATGACTGCGCATATGCACTATACAATTGAGACAGTTAATTATACAAACATATGCTAACATAATCAGTCTAACTTTGTTTAAAGTGAACCCATTGTGGTGTTTACTTATTGATAGAGGCACGGTTATTTCGCGTATTGATTCTAGGTCAGGTTGAACACCAATAACGTATACTGCACTCCCCCTTCTGTGATTAGACGAGAGCGGTTTTAACACACATTTGACGACTGCAAGCCAGTTATAAATAAGGAAATAATTCGTGAGGATATCACTTGCTACACGTTTGTACTGTTACAAACCAATGTATATTCGCCTTTGGTTAGTGTATGCATATGACTGAGAAGTCTAGGGTGCTGCCAGATGTGAATACGCGAAATACTCGTGCCTCTACTTATTGACCAGAATTCCAAAATAATACAATATGAGCTGGAAGGTAGCCAACATCCTTAACCAAAAATAATATCATTGCGGCTTTAGATGTTTATATATATCATATACGACAATGTTTACATTGCAAAGTTAAGAAAATACAAAAGTTTTCTCAGAGAAATATTCAAGGCGTTCTTAAAAGTATCTTACTTAATAAACATATGGCATATATCTGCAGAGGGGGGAGATTTAGCTACACAAATATGGTTGCATGTGACGAAACAAGTATGCGTCTTAAGAGTAAATGGTTAAAAAAATTGTGTCTAGAAGCAAAATTTTCTTCACAACAAAAAATGCTTACATTTCTCAAAGTTAGATGCCTATTTCTTTGGCTACACACACACACACACACAGGTAACCTTATAAGGCTGCTCACCGTCAATGGAAACGTTATGAAGAGAGTCTTGATAGGAATATTACAATTATATTTTATTGTGGAATCTGATATTTACTTCTATATAAAAAGTGGCGGTGTGACACAATTAGATGAAAGGAAAAAAAATTATGAAGTGCAACAAAATGCCTTACTTAGCAGTGAATAATAACCTATACGTTTGGTTGTACGAAATATTTTTTTTTTCCTTGGGTGTGCTACGTTGGACTATCTTTAGCCTATTTACACCGTATGCGTACGCCCGGCTCTTCAAACAATGTCTAGACATTCAGTAGTATACTTGACATTTGAAAGTTGTTAAAGACATTTGAATTTATTTCCTATACAAACAAGTAAAAAATTTTCCGTGTTAGAAAACTGTTTTTTAATTTTATACTATAGATCTACGAAACACGATATGATTACTATTTCTGTATGTGTGTGTATATATAATATATAGTTAATTGTGACACATTTTTACCAGTTGGTGAAAGTGGTGGACGTTGCCATTAAGGGGACTGGAGCATGGCAGGTATTATTTTACTATAGAAGTTGTGAGACAGAGCATGTGTAATTTACCAATAAGGTTTACGTTGCATAATGTGTATTGTAAATTTTTAAGAAAGTAATTTGTTTGAATTAAGCTCTTTGGAATATCTTTATTTACCGTAACAACCAAAATCGGAATTATTGAAATTAATTTTGTAATTTTAAGGAGTTGTATGCAAATAATGTCCTTAAGTATATATGGAATCAAATCTGAATTTTTTAGTATGGTGATTGTAAAATAACGGCGCCAAAAAATCGTTGCAAAACGTGTTCCTCTCCAAGCAACTATTGATAGCTCAAATCCGAATGAAAAAATTAAGTTTCAGCTACTAACTTTTGAAATCATAATACATGTTTCTTCCAGATGAGTGAGATATTTTGGTCAGCGCTCAATATAGAGGTCTTAAGCGCTGGTGAGGGGTGACATGACGTGAGTGTGGAGCAGCGCCGAAATGAAAGAAAGGGGGAAACGGGAGATCCCCGAGAAAACCCGCCGACCAGCGGCATCGTCTGACACGATTCCCACATGCGAAATTCCGCCGGGAATCGGATCGCCTTGGTGGGAGGCGAATGGTCTGACCATTCGGCCACCGCGGCCCCAATTTGCCTTCGATCAGATTATCACAGGGTCAATATCTTTCAGGCATGCACCAATTACCTTGAGTGATGGGTTTTCTTGTGGTGACTATATTTATTTGCTTGTGGTACTATCGTATTCCCTAACCTTATACATTCCGTTGCTGATAAATACGTAATTCATAGTGTGATTGATTTTTGCTGAAAAGAATTTTCAACAATTAGTTTCGATGCCTTATCTGTACATCTGCATCTCTGCATCGTGTTCAGTGATTGTGTGTTACGATCTCTCAGCATCTAGAGATTCAACCAGCAAATCACAGACATGCAGAAGTCCCTGCACACATTCATGATGTATAACAGCTTGGGGGCCGGAAAATTTTGTAGATACAATGACGTGTATGTTAGAATGCACTGTTCTATGCATATTCAAGCCCCAGCCATTTGTCAACTAGCTGCTACTCAGTGCAACAGCAGACAATGGACGAATAGACGAGGCTTGATTATCCATAGGACAATGGATTATAGCGCGCAGGTCATTGAATCGGCGAAATTTTTCGACCCTTAACAATAACTATAGATGATGGTATTTGTGCTGTCGCGCAAAGTAGCTGACATCTGGTGGCGAGTTCCTAGTAAAGACGGCATCAACAAATGTTTTGCCATTTACGGCAATGTAAAGGTTCATGTATTTTAGAGTTTTATTGCGTAGAAAACCAGCAACTTACAGTGTTCTGAATTTGCCAATATTAAAAATAGTCTGAACTTGACTCGTTGCCGTGTTAGTTAAGGATAAAAAGCTGGCTTTCAAAGTATTACTTTCCAGGTGACAGTTGCAGTTGCTTCGTGCTCGGTAACTTCAACTTGAAAGATAGATAAATATGTTTGAGATAGAGCAAAATGTAAAAATTAAAGCAAATTGACATACGTAAATTATAAACAAGTAATGCTTAGCAGTTCTTCGCTACGTGTGCATTGTATGCAGACTGTCACTAACAAATAATATCCAATGCAACAAATATTAGCACTTACATAACACACTATAGTATCCAGTTTGCAACTGCCATAACAGATATTTTAAACAAATTTATTTGAATTTAATTTAGATATTAGTAAGGACTTTTAAATATAAACAAATAGTAATTTTTAATAAACGTACGAAATGAATCTTAGTATCACTAAGCAAAACTTAGTTGTATTTTCATCATATGCGTTTTAAGTATTTAATATAATAGCGCTATCTATTGTCAAATTTTTAAATTGCCATAGATTTACCGTAGTTGGAATAAAGGCATTAATTGGAATTTCTTAATTTTGCAGACGGCTCTCCTTTTTCTGTTTTGTACTGATTGTCAACGTATATTTATGTAGTAGATTCAGTAATGAGCTATGTATGCTATTTATAACGTCAAGGGATACGGCAGACAGTAAAACACATAATTCCCAAGCATGACATTTGCATATAAAAATACAATCCCACATAATATAATATTTTTAACGGCCAAAACTTTGATAAACAGGCAACAAAATTTCTATACATAATCAATACTTTCATACATTTCTTTTGGTAGCTGAAACATACTAGTATTTCGCCCGGTTCGCACAAAACGAAAATCTTAAAAACAAATAAAGCAAAGAAATAGCCAAGGTAGTTTCGCTGATGCCGTCTTTGCCCTCCATTTTGTTGTATGCAGTGCTGCGCTCTGGAGGCGACTTCGCGAATATTGCTAGAGACAGGAAAAATTCGCGGGTTCACCGTCCTGTAGGCTCAAGAATGTACGTGTCCTCAGACAGACAACAGCTGTTAATTAGCTGCTCGCTGACGCAGTGAAACAACACGATTTTTTCTCCATTTACTTAGGTCTTTATTATTGGTTCAACGCTATCCACGAGGAGTCAAACAAAGCAAAATCCAATTGAGAAAGTTTATACACTTACTTATAGTTATTTGACTTCTTGCATGCGTCCAAAAGAAAACGCGAATTTTTCAGGTCACTATACATCGCAGAATTTTTTTGCGCCAACATACCCTTGAAAACATTGTAGTTTCTTAGGATATGTATGATAGGGTGATATACGCCTGGCAAAACGTAGCTGTCTGCCGACCGATAATACGCATAAAATACTACTAGAGGTACGTCAATTTCGCGGATTCATCTGGCAGTAACCTAGATTCCTCAGTCCTGTGCACGCACTGGACACAGTCGATTATTCATTGGCTTACAACCTTACAAGCGAGTAGCACGCGACAGCTCTAGGAAATATTTCCTTATTTACTACTGGCTTGCGGTAGTCAAATACGTTTCGTGACAGCCGCCAGCTAATGACACACGTGATTATGAAGTATATATTTTGGCGTTCAACCTGACCTGGAATGAAACTGCGAAATTGACGTACCTCTAAATACTACAATAGCGGGGTGATTATTGTCTTAGTCAAATAGGGCAACAGCTTTACGTACTAGCGAAAGCCAGTAATCGTTTCATGAGCTGAACGTGCATTGAAACGCAGCTAACAGTCAATTTTTTCTCGCGAT